>JAEIFU010002373.1:0-45266 GCA_018904235.1 Lordiphosa stackelbergi
CGTCACGTATTAGCTATGAACCATGAATTTGATAACTAAAAATTCATGAAAAATTCAACATTTCAAGCACAATCACTCAATAATCACCTTATACAGCTACAATTAAGCACTAGTTTACAAAAATAAAAAATAAATGACCCATTTCAACTGAAATTTTTTTTGGTGTAGTTTGGAATGGTGATCTCAAAAATCGATTTCAAAAAGTGCGATTTCTTAAGCAGAAAATTAAAAGTAATTTTTTTGGATTTTTTGTTTTTCTAGGCGTTTGTTCTACGCAATTACTGGCAGTTCAATGGCCTTTCGATTCATATCTTGCTTAACTCTATCTGACAATTATGAAGTCAAATATGATTTAATATGTAAGAGCACCTACTGAAAATGTGAAAAATTCATATTTCAAAAATAGAAATTTTAATAAATTATATACAATTTAATTTAGCTCACTAACAGAGGCCCCACACTTGACAAAGCAGAAAGATAGTGGTCTGACGGGATCCGCAACATTTTGAATTTCCTAAATATTGAATAATTTTTTAATCGTTAATAAACAACGAATCAAAGTCCACAAGCATAAGTTCGTATGTCTTTTTTCATTTTCCTGCAATCCATTCCGAGCTGACATGAAAAAATGTTTGAAATCGATTTTGAGATCACTATTCCAAACAACACCAAAAAATCTCAGTAGAAATGGGTCTTTTTGGCTGTAAACTAGTGTTATCTGAATAATTGCAAATTTTGTAATATTCACTGAATAATCGTAATTTTAACTTAGAATTACGATTCTTTAAAAAAAAATGTATTAGGAATTGTTTTCAATAATGTGAAAAAATGGTAATGGTAATTTAAGCTTACAGCTGTGCTGTGTAGTATTGGTTATGTTAATAAAGTTAAAAGGGTTACGGTTATAAGAAAACAATTTTTCGCGGTTTCTGTTACAGTTTCGGTTACAAATTTTTAAGTGTTAAAAGCGGTTAAAGGTTATCTCTCTGTGCTCATTTCAAACTTCTTGGTTTAATTGGAAACGAAAATAGTCAAAACCAAGACGAGTTGTTGCCTTGAAAGCTCTCACATATATATGCATACATATATTTATCGAACAACAGTCATTGATCAACAAGAGACCTCGTCAAAATGTACCACAACAACTTGGTTTTTGAGTCCAGAGTCGCGGTGCTTGTATTGTATTATGTCTTGCATTTACTTGCGCTTTGAGAGCTATAAGAGGCCGGGCATCGAGGGCGATGGTGATATTTTATTGATAAAGGTTATGTTTTGGCCTTAGTACGTGGTTAAAAGACTTCGGACTGAGCTGACTTTAACTACCTCTGTGGTTTTCTTCAACCCCTCAACATCAATTTCTTACCAAAACACCTGCGTTTGCTGTCATTATTACTTTTACCTTGAACTTTAAGTCAACCTTTGTTCAAGTATTTGCCTAAAGGTGTCTTAAAAATGAGTAAGTACTTAAAATATTCAAGTGTTTTAATTAAAACTATGCAACATTTCATAACTGAAATTATAAACTTAAAAATTTATGTTTGTTTTGTCTTCCTACACAGGACCCAGTTTCTCGCTTCTCCCATATTTATGAGTGCGGCGGCGTATGTGAAATGTTGCGGTGGTTTTTGGTTTTTTTTTTGGCATGCGAACTGCATTTTATGAATTTTTTATGGCTTTTAATGTAGACACACCTGGACTACAGTGTGTCAGCTGGTGGAGTATACGGCGGGTTTTCCTGTGGGGTGTTCCAGGTGTTTTTGACCAGCTTGTCATAAAATGGCACAAGGCGACACCTTTTTCTACCATGTGAGAACATAAAACTTCAAAAACCAACTGCACAATCTGCTCACGCTTCAGCACCGTATATCATGCCGCCAAAGCTAACGCCTTGGTCTAATCCATAAGGGGCGTGGCCTGGCAGGGGCTTTTCATATGAAATATACGCATATGAAATTTCACAAAAAGTTTCTCCTTTATTTGATTTATAAGCGAGAGCAGAGCGGAGCGGAGCATTTCAGGTGTCTTGAAAAATTGAAAATCGGTCAGCAATTTGAAAACAAAATACAGAGAAATGTAGTTGTTTTTTTTCCTTAATAAAATAACAAAAGCTGAATGTCGTTTTATTAATTAAAAAGAAAAACTTCTTCAACAACATGCAGGTAAAATGCCTAGGTAGAAATTGTAAATTTAAAGGCAAACATTCAGCTTTTACAATTTCCATTTGCTCATATTTCATTTATAGCTTTTCAGCAAATATTTCTTGACTTTCCTGTTGTCACACAAGTGGATGCATCTCAATGGTTTATCCAATATGCAATATGCATGTATGGTTCATATCAGAAAAATGCTTTACATTAAAATAATTAAATTTTCGCAACAACACTTGACCCAGATTCAGTGAATCGAAGCTGAGTTACTAGGTGGGAATTAAGGGATTGACAAACAACAGAGTGCACTTTCATTTTTTTTATTTTATTTTTGATTTTACTTATTTTCCATTTCAGTGCCATTTCTTGTTCCCGTTTTTTTCTCTAATTGCAACTGATTGCATCCGACAGTTGCAGGTCGTCGTCGTTGTCTCCAGATCCACACTTCCGCATCCGTTGATTTTCAATTCGCGTAATTTCTTTTTATTTTTTTATATTTCCTCCGACAATCGTGAGCGAAATTTGAATGGCGCTGACTTTGCAACAGCTGAATGAATGACAGCAAATGAAAGTAAGACAACCAAAAAATGGTTGGAAATGTGCAATCAAGGTATTTTAAGGACAAACATGGAATCTGGAATGCTTTTCAAAATTCAATAAGACAATTTGAAAAAACTTTTGTTTAAAGAATCACTACGAGGGAGAAAATCAAAAGCCTGATACAATATTAAGTTAGTTGCAGCTGAAGCAAACACACGGGAAATTAGTAGAAATGATATTTCGGACAGAGTTACCCAAATGTGCCTCTTGCGGTCTGGGTGTAAGTCCAAAAAAGACCGAACTAGTTCTCTTCACACGGAGATACAAAGTTCCAGATCTTATCCCTCCCAAACTAAACAATACAAGTTTAGAATTCAAAAACAACGCCGTCGTACTGGACAGGAAACTACTCTGGCATGACAATATTACTTAGTGAGGGCATCTCTCTAGAAACCATCATCCTGAGCACTTTGCACAAGGTACAGAGAAGTGCCGAAAAACCAAAAGCCTTGTGGTGCCCCCCAACCACACCCAAACGGGCACTAAACACCAAATTTTGTCTTCTTCCTCTAGACTTGATGTCTAGTTAGCGTGCATTACAGCCCTGAGATTAAGAGAGTCTGAAAGCTACAACACGGGTAACTCAGGACACTCAACAATGCTAAACCAACAGAGCGCGGTGCCCGCAATAACAAAAAATCGTGTTTCCCCAATTTATTTCTACCAAAAATTTTGTGGCGAATATCCCACTAGTACCCACCTTTTGTCTAGCCCCCCCCCAGAGCAAACTTCATCAATATCTACCCAGATGGATCAAAGCTCGATAAAAAAAGTAGGAGGGGGAGTTTTTTCCACCAGACCTTAATATGGGATTTTTCAGCTTGCCAGTGCCATCAGGCCGCCAAATAGCTTAGCACACTCATGATCTGAGAAGGAAAAAAAAAATTTACTCAGATACACTCAAAAAAAAAATCAATCCATACGGGATCAAATCAATCCCAAGCGGTAATGAAAACAACGTAATCCCGGATATGCTTGAGCCGATCAGAAAAAGGATTGAGTTGATCCGCCTTTTTTGATCCCAAGAAAGATTACAATTATACCGGGGTAATCCTTTAAGAGATTGAATTAGCAAAAAATTTTAGAAAAAAAAATTATTTAATCCCAAAGCTGTATCATTTTTGGCATGTTTGACTTTTTAATTTGAGGAAAGACAACTCTTCTTCCTTTCCTCCGCCAGGCCACATGCCATAGGACATCCTTATCAACTTCAAACTTGGTTTATTTAAGACTTCTGAAAAAAAAACAAATAAATATAAAAATTGTTGTGCTCAACTGGGATTCGAACCCACGACCATGCGCGCACTCTGAACATGAATGGAATGGCATTTCATCGCACACCACCAACCCCATCGGTTGTTGCTGCATGTCTAAAAGGCTACTTATATTTCTTCGCTCTCGCTCTCCAATTTATGGACATGTGATCTCGAAAGGGATTGAAGTAAGCACATTTGGAATGATTCAAGTTCGAAAGGCATGGGTCAATCCTTATAGGATTGAATTGTGTAGAATATCCTGGAAGTCGAGATTGAATTTTCAAGCTCATGCCGGGCTTACTCCAAGATTTAAAAGATTGAAAATATCTCGATTTTTTTTTCTGTGTTTGTTTTTTATACATATATAAAAATTCTAATGACTCCTAACTTAAAACTCTCATACATTGATTTTGGTTAAAAAGGTCTATAACATGGTCGAATAATTTTACGACCTGATAATTCGGAAGTCGAATATTTTTTTGCTATATTTTTTGTCAATATTTTTGTTGTCTTCGCCAGAAAGTGAGGTGTGTTGAGCTCATCCTTTTGGATATAAGTGTTCACGTTTTGTATATGAAAATATGTAAACTATTAATTTAGGTAGGTGAACACCTTACAAGTGTGATCAAGTGTGTTGCACCCTTCACATTTCAACCACGAAAGAATGTCAGATTCAGAATGAATTTAATGGGCGTGAAGAGGTCCCAAAGCTTTTGATAAGTTTTCCCTATTTGTTCCATATTGGCAAATTTTGTAATCAAAATCGCAATAATTTGACAAATTTTAGTAATTGACAACCCAACGCAAGAAGCACCGATTTCATTGTTTAAATTTTGAAGCTAAAGCTAAAGGCGAATGGGTAATTTTTAGTTTAAACCGGGTCTGAACCAAAATTAAACCGTTTTTAAACCGAACCGAACCGCCTTTTGCGCTCATGAACCGAGCCGTAAACCGAGTTGGCGGCCACCGGTGTTGATTCAAAATGTTGAACCGAACCAAAAACAGAAAAATAAAATGGTTCGGTTCGGTTCACTTTAGCTTTTGAGTTTTTGGCGAATAGTGAGCAAAATCAGCAATTACCTTTAAAATATTTCGAAAATACTTGGAAAAGCAGAGTTGTTGTAAAAAAGATATGAAGATCAACCTTATTAAATTTGCTAAAAACCCAAAATTGTAATAAGCCAAGTCTTCATTGTATTATCCATTGAGGGTCAACTTACTAATTGATTATAATTAAAAAAAAATATTTAATTGAGATTGGCTTGAAATAGAAAATGAGTAAGAGTATTTCTATGGCTGGCAGGCAGGCAAAATTAAGGTTGAAAAAAGGGACGACATAGCCTAGTAATTGTCAACTCTTTTGAAAAAAACCTCCGATTATTTTTGAATTCGATTTCTTAGATTCCAGGAATCAAGCCTGCTATTAGAAGACCGACCTATGATATAGCAGCCGACCTTATTCCTATCATTTCACATACAAAGTCCTTCTAGTTTAGTTCCAAATCAATTCGTTTGTACGAAAATATTTAGAAATTTCTTGAACACGTCCGTATTTGACGATTTTAATCCGCTTGGTTTTAAGTAGTCGATTTCAAACCGTCAAAGTTTCTAAACAACTCACAAGAACTCCACAGCAACGTCAATTGATATGTAAAGTTGTAGGATTTCAAAACGAAATGAGAACGTTTTCACGGAAATTGCCGTGGAACTTTTGAACATACCCGATTAACCGAAAACCTAAGTCTTTGTTAATGAACAATCAGAATTTTAAACTTAGACTTAATTTTATTTTAAAAAGAATAATTTAAATCGGATTTGATATGACATTACTTTCCCTTTACATACTAAAATTATTGAGATTATTGTGTTAT
Organism: Lordiphosa stackelbergi; assembly: GCA_018904235.1. NCBI lineage: Eukaryota > Metazoa > Arthropoda > Insecta > Diptera > Drosophilidae > Lordiphosa > Lordiphosa stackelbergi. The sequence continues at coordinate 5,875 of JAEIFU010002373.1, forward strand.
CAATTAATTAATTCATTTTGTATTTTCTATCTATTTCCCGAACTTTCCCTAACATTTTCCTAACTTTTCGTTAAGAAGCGTGACTTTGTAGGTGTGTTTTGTAATTGAATATGTCAAAGTACATTGGTATAAAATTAAAATATGGGAAAATAAAATTATATTATATTAAAACCTGTTAAAAAAAGTTTTATAAAAAAGATTTGCCCAATCGTTAATGCAAGTCCAAATCCACGTCGGTTTTAGGTAACATCACGCCAGCACATATTTTTGCTTATGTCTTTGAGTCCTTATTGTCGTTTTATGTCATTGCTTTCCGATTGTATTGCTAAGGCTGAAATGACACTTTCAATTTTTAGAGACAATTATTGTCGCAATTTTCTGTAAATAGACTAAATTTTGCTGTCGAGTATCTTTCCAGCCTCTTCAAAAACATTCTGCAGCGAATTCAAGCATATTCTGACTCGCTTACACCAATGACTTTTGCCCATAGACGATAAATTGTGACGTAAATTGTCCCTAAAAATTTAAAGTGTCATAAAAATCATTTTAAAAATCCAAGTTTTTCATCTTTTTCAAAACATTTTTTCACACAAGTGTCACGTAACGTCGGATTAGAAATAACCATATGTATATACATTCTGTCGAAAAAAAAGTAAGAAAGTCTGTCAAGTCCGACTATAACATCCACTAAGCCGACATATGCTACGCTTGACTACTTACAGCTGAACCCTCGCAAAATCTAGCAATATATATTCATACTCCTACATAATTCTCAAAAAAAAAATGTCTCATTTAATTTCCAAATTATTGAAATACTTCATTTCTCTCTGTCCAGAGCCTGCCAAATGCAGTTACTTTCTGCTATCTGACAACATTAAAACTGTCTGCTCAAATTCTAAACTTGCCAGAAGCATTCCGCCTGCCAAACTTTGTCTCCGGCTGCGAGTGTGTGTGTGTGTGTGTGTGTGTCTACGTTGGGTGTAACCATATTCCAACATGGATAACCCAAGTAACAGCAGCAGCACGCAAGAAATGTTTCGTGACAAAGAATTTCAAAAAGTGAGCAAGAAAAACGTCTACGAGACATAGTAAAGTACAGCAACAACAACACAACAGCAACAACTTTGAAGTTTTATTAAAAATACACACCGCAACATTCCTCAAGAACTTTTGCACACGAAAACGTGAGATAATTTAGTAGAGTCAGCGGCTCTCTGATCCTTGCTGCTTGGCCAGGTGGCAACGGCCAACGGGAGGAGTGTCAAGTAGTTTGGATAAACTTTTGTGACAGCTCAATTTGGAAAGGAAAACCGTAACCGTATGTGGCTGGTATGTGGAGCGAGAATGGAATATTAGAATATTAGTATGAAGTTTTTTTGGCAGGAGACTTGTAATGAGCGAGTAGAGCCAAGGGGTAAGACGAGTTGCTTGTCTCTGCTAATGAGTGGGATTGCCTGAGGCTAGAAGTTTCCAAGGGGATATTCACATATGTATGAAGAGGGAATTTATGTGGAAAAGTTCTCAGTTTCGTCGATAAATTCATGGAAAATTGCTGGCAGAACACGACAAATGTTAAATGTCGGAATTTATGTCTACGTTTAAATTGTTTAACAACTAAATATACAAATTGAATGATTCAATAAAATGGAAAATACGTGAATGGTTTTCAACTTGCCATTTTCTAAATCCAATTCAATAGATTGCTCCACCAGATTCTCACCAATAATGCTGGTGAATTACCTGTATAAACTTATTAAAAAAAACTTTTAAGATAGAGCAAGTACACTAAGAAAACTCTAGAAGGAATTATTTAAGTTCATACGTTCTTGTTATAAATTATTTCGTTCTTGAATTTTTGAGCACGCATAATACATTTGAACACGGCTGCAAGCCGGTTCGGGGTCGAACCCCTCTGGAATCTCCCGAACCCTAACCTTAGCAGAAAAACTTTTCCCTCCCAAAACCGGAGCAAAAAAGTTAAAAATGGGTTCGGTTCAAAAATAATAAAAACTTTTCTAGCTGCTATAATTGGTAAATTGGCCTTTTTAAATATATAAATGAACACTCAGAAAAAAATTGGCGAATTTAAGGAAATCAGAAACTAGAACTTCAAAAAATATGCCATTAAAAAAACTTTTCTGAAAACAAGAATATAAGATAATTAGAGTGAATTTTTCGATTGTAGTGAGAAGAAAATGTTCTTAAAATTGGTTTAAATTTTACCTTTGATTTTAAAGTGAAAAATCCCTTATACAGTGGAGTAGCCAGGGGGGTTTTGGGGTTTAAACCCCCACCCCCATTGCAGGATATTTTTATTTGCGAAATACTACTATACCAAAAATTTTTTCTCAAAACGCCCCTGAAAAAAATCCTGGCTCGAATATTATATTCTAAATATCAGAACTCTTAATTTCCCACTAAGTATGAAATGTTGCAGGTTTTTTCAATAAACATAAATTTCTTTTGAGTTAGCGAAACCAAAATTATCCCTGAACCCCGGTTCGAACCTGAACACAGGATTTTTGGGAGGTTTGCAGCCCTGCATTTGAGTATTGAAATTGGAAAAAATCCATTTAGAATTAGTACTTAGGATTTAACCACAGAGTTAATGATTTGATTTGACATAAAAATTTGCAAAAGTGATTCATGATAAAATGGAAATTTGTCTCGCGTTTGAAAAAATTGGCATTTAGGAAATTTTGATTTGTTTTGCTTTGTTCCATTAATATATATTTTCAATCAGCTCTGCACAAACCAAAGACCGAAAGAATTGAAGCATCGCATTCACCAATAAGACTCTGACTTATGTGACTGTAACCCAGTTGCAGGACCATGTTAGTTAAACACTTCAAAGAGCAAAATGAGTCACAGAACAAATAAAAAAAGAAAATTTAAGAGAAAAAAATTTAAAACAAAAAAAAAACAATTTCCCTCATCTCATGACCAAATAAAGTCATAGCCATTTGTTGAAGTGTTTTTTGCCTCCCTCTCTTCAATGAATAGACAAAGCGAAACGGTTAAGCATATGTTGCGATCTCTGTTTCGTACAGAAGCGTTTCTACGTGATCATGAATTCTGTTAGTTACCACCTGTTGCCTTCTCTTCTGACACTCTCAAAGCGCAGACAACAAAAAATACCAAAAAGGTGGAATTAGCTCTAAGAATTAAGGGTTTTTCTAGTCAATATGTGCATAATTTCAGGTAATTTTCCAAGCTCGGAAAACCACAACAATGACAACAACATTTAACCATCCAACCACAAACAAAAAACAGCGCCTGCGGCCCACTGTGCGAAGAGAGAACATTCACCAGACTTCTCAGATGTGAGCAAATTAGAAAAAGAGCTACATTACATCAAACGTTTTACTTTGAAAATGCTCCACATTGTAAACAACCCCACACATGTAAGACTAAATTTCAAGACGGACACAGAGAATTGCGCTCATCTGTATAGGTACTTGCTAGACTAAAAAAAAACTAGAATTAGTTTCAATTTCCACAGCTGTCAAGCCCGTTGCTGTGACTTCTTGTATTTATAAATGTTTTCATGTCTATCAATGTTCATAAAGTAAAAATTTGTAATTCTTTCCATTGATATATATTAAACACAATATTTTAGAATATTTGTTTTTCATCATAAGCTTCCCAAACAACAACGTTGACAGGTAACTCAACTATCAGCCGCAATTAAAAAACTATTTCCAAGCATTTCAATTTCCTTGTCGGAAACCTTTACAGACAAGCAACAAGCAAAAATATTACTTATACTATATGAATATGTATGTATATACAGTACCATACATATATATGTATAGGGAGGGGCCCTTTGAAGTTCATGTTGTTTGTCAAGAAAATGAATTTCACTTGACGGCGATTATGTGGCAGCCATTCAAAGTTGCACAAAGTTTTGTAAAACATTTCCGATGTTTTCAAAATACTACACAGAGAAAACCGAAACCTGAACCACAGCATAGCACAGGCGCTCGTCAAGGGTATTCCTCTAACCCCCTAACAAAGAATGCCAAAACACGAACGGCACACGCTCTTTGACAGCAGCAGAAGCAAAGCAGAGCAGAGCAGTACTGGAGATGGCCAGAATAGAGACGAAGGCGAGGGGTGGAAACTTTTGCCTAAATCACTTAACAGAAAACAAGTGTTGGCATGTGCCCGTCGTCTTCCTGGCCCCACTCTGGCAGGCAAAAATATCGCAAAAGTTGGAAACGCTTTTCAATGAAAACTTTTTTGATACCCTTTACTTACTGAGGGTATATGAGATGTGTACCAAAATAATACACATTTTGTTCAAGACAAAAAAATATTTTTGAATCATTAAAATATAATTAAACAATTTAATAAGGTGACCCTGCGGTTCGAGGCGAAATATTCATAAAACAGAAGGATGAAATCTTTTAAATCTTCCCAGCGGCAGACGATCAGAACACATTGACACCAGTAGGAATATGACGTAGCATGACCTGGGTTCTTGTTTATTTTCTGCACAGTGATCGAAGGGAAAATATCTAGCATGATTGGGTAACTGAATCTTTTGGAAATGCTTTGGCCACCTTTTTGTTATTATTCAGAGTGTTAACAGTTCTTTAAACCAGGGGTGGGCAAAAAACACACTCACATTTAGGCATAGCATATGTGTGTGTGTAGAAAATGACATGAAATTTAAAGCAGTTTGCAACCTGCTTTCTCGCTTGAACTCGCTCAGATCGCACGTAATTTTTGTTGCATTCTTCTATTTGTAAATAAAGCATATTTTTTGTTGTCTCCTTTTTCATCTCGATTTCGGTTGAGTGGGTGGACACTGTTTTTGTTAACAAAATAAATCGTTGCTTTTGTAGCAAAATATTTTTCGTTCGATTAAATAAATCCTTAAAAGATAAATTTAGTCTATGAGTGTTCTCCCTTGAGGGTCGATCAGCGAAACTTAATTTATCCGAAATTCGAAAAATACTTAAACTTAGGGAATCGATTAAAATTCCTAAATTCACAAGTCAAAATTTCAGAGTTCCAACTGAACCGAACCGAACCGTTTTGATTATTGGTTTTCGGTTGACTCAGCATTTTCAAAAAAACGTCGGTCCGGTTTATTAGATGGAAATAGCGGATCGGTTACGGTTTGATTCGATTCGGTACAGAACCAGTTTGCATCCCTGAATTGGAGCAAAGCAACTCACTGCTCTCAAGGAATTGCGCTCACAATAATCAAAGAAAAACCAGCTTTTAACTAACGTATCTTCTCGAATTGCTTCATAGCAAGAAATAGTTTACACATTTCGTTCTAAGTCTAAAAATATCGACCTGAAACTAAATTTTTTAATTAAAAAAATTATAATATAAGTTTAATAGGAAAATTTTTTTATTAAATATAAAAAATTAAAGTGTTTAGCTAAAAAATATTTTAATTATAAATGTTTGAGGTAAGTGTGGTCGCCCGCTTACTCTGGATGTATATTCAAAGTCATCTTTCAAGCATAACTTTAACAAAAAATAGTATATGGGCGTTACTGAAGGAATTATTTAGGTAAAAATAAAAAGAACTAGGACTAAAAACAGCTAAGTCCGAATTGATAAAAAGTAAACCAAAATGAAAAATGTTTGTTGCTTTTGTATGCAAGACACCTACTGACATAGCCGAAGAGACAGATCCGCATTTTAATTCCTCTAGTTCAATGCTTAAGCTAAGTTCACACAGGCAGATATTAGCCAAATTTAGCCAAATTTTATTAAAATAGAGATGATTAAAGATTTTACAGGATTTAAAACAAAAGCTATAGTTTCATATGTAAATAATTTGATCAAGTATAGCTTGAAAGTTCCACAAATTGGCCTATACGGCCAAATTTTCACAAAAATTTGTCCAAATTGGTTGCCTGTGTGAACTTATCTTTAGACCTATTGCTTAATCTCCCATAATAGTATCAAGTCGTTCCAATAGAAAAACCTTCTCCTCCTCTGTAATATGCATGCTTTATTTTTTAAAATTGGCGCGCAATAAATAAAACAATAGTTCAGCGAGTGGCAAGGCGCTGCCAACTCACTATTAGTGACTTTCCAGCCCTCCCGGTGTGACCGTGGCGCAAATGCCCAAATTCATAATCCATCTACATGAGACAACCGATTGCACAAAATCCACCTAGTTGCGAAATCTAGGTGGATTTCGATTTGAGCAAAAACAGGAACATGAGAAAAACGGCCCTTAGACATCTTCAGACCCTCTCTTTCGCATACAAATAAAAAAAGTGAGAGAAAGTCGGTCAAGCCCGACTATAACATACTCTGAACCTAGAGTACGAGCTGTATGCAATGCTGCTGCTGCTTTCATCACTAAGTTCTCTCTCTCTCTCTCCCTCTCTCTCTCTCTCTCTCTCTTTTTCTAAAATGTGCACGTTGGTTGTGCATGGGTGGGACGGGGTGGAGGGGGGTGATTCACTTATTTGCTCATAACTTGAGAACCCGCTCATCCGATCTTTATCATTTCTTAAGCAAATTTTATACATATTGCTAATGACTAACTAACTAAACAAACAAACCTCTATCTACAAAACTTGTGGAGCTATGACGTTTTTCCAATTTGCGGGGCGGGAGGGCGTGTCCCAAGTTGAAAATAAACTTGATCTGCCTGCAATGCATTTGTCCTTTACGTCCAAACCTCTATCTCTTACATCTCTGAGATCTGTTTGTTCATACGTACGCAGTTTAACGGCCGGATCAGACGGACATGGCTATATCGACTCGGCTGTTGATGCTGATCAAGAATATATGCTTTTATAGGGTCGGAAATGATTCCTTCTCCCTGTTACATACTTTTGCCAACTTATGCTCTGCTACCTTACAGGTATGACTCGAAGTCGGTGCTAGAAAAGTGTTTAAAAAAAGCCATTGAAAAAGAATAAGGAAATTTAATTACATGAATCAAGGAGAATAATCCTAAATTATTATCATTACAGTTTTTAAAGGAAAGTCATTTTTAACTTTTAGTAACTTAGTGTGGATAACACTAAACAGCCATTTTTTTAGCTTATGAGAGGAATTAAATTAAGCTCAATCTCGAAACTGCTGTCATACTCAAACCAGTCTTGAGATCAAGAATTTCGGGATTTCAAAAGACCGCTTTTGAATCCAAAATTTCTTACTTTAAAAAAGAATTACCAGAATCATAGAGCTTTTGCCACTGAACATTTTTGATTTATGTACGTCGTTTCTTAATTTTACTCATGCGCAAATTGTTTTGCAGTTTAAAAACGTATTTCCAATTTCTTTTGATACTCTGTACCAAAGGTGCAGGTGGACTCTATGAACTTACTTTGAACTTAAAATTGAATTAAAAAAGAACCATGTCCGAACGCCCAAATGATTTAGCATGAAAATGCTCAACAACTCGCGGTCTACCGAAGGCAATTTTTATCTACCAAAGGTACACAGATTATATTAAGTTTGTTGAAAAGTATGTTACAGAGAGAAGGTATAATTTCCGACCCTTAAATATTTTTTTTTGATCAGCATCTGTCCGTCTGTATGAAAGCACAGATCTCAGAGATATTCTTATACTTGCAGGCACATCAAATTTGCTTTCAATTTTTGCCACGCCCCCTCCCGTCCCCGCAATTTGAAAAAAACGTTACATCTGCCTCAGTTTTTAATCTGATGGTTCGTATCATCAAGAGATATTTAGTTATAAAGATTATTTATCGTTTTGCTGAAAAAATGATAAAGATCGGATGAACTATACTCAAGTTATGACCGCTTTCCTTTGGTGGTTCGAATTGGTTGTGGCTAGGCCACGTTAACTATTTAGTTTAAAACACTGATAAGGTTTAAGTTCGGTTTATTGGAGACGGCGTGCTGCCGGTAAGAATGAGTGTAACACATTGGGGGGGAGACAAATTAGTGTGTGTGTTGATGTGAGATATCAAAAGGCGGAAGCATCAAGCATCGATAGTTGCTAGTGATGTGTGAATCAGATAGATGAACTGAATCTGTAATTAAAGCTGGATTAACAGGGACTGGAACCACCGCATGGTTTTATCTTTATCACTACTCTGATTACTGATAACAGGACTGGAACCACGAAGTCACAGTAGTGGAGCCATCTATTGGTCAGTTTTAAAAATGGTATTATAAGCGGACATTCCCTCCGGTTACTTGACTGCTTAAGACTAATGCGCTTGAGCAATGTGCGCTTGATTGGTTTTATGTAAAAGTTAAAGTTTGCTTACTTGCTTAACAAATAGGCAAGTATGATCAGCCCAAAATCTTTACAGGGTACCATTAGGTCGTATTCCAGACTTACCCCAAATTTTTCCATAATTTTCTGCATTGTTTTTGACGGCAATGAAATATAATAACAAGAAATAACCGGAAGCAGCACCCAGGAAACCTGATGTTTGCCACGCCCACTTAAGCATACTGCACCCCTTAGCAACCCCCTCACCATTCCCATGCTTTTGTCAGTGCGTAAACAGAAAATCAATTACAAAGTGCATACATATACATACACATACATCATAGAAGGCGAACAGAAAGGGGATTTACATTAATTACGGGCACGCAAAAGCTTTTTGACTTTTATTGTGACATAGGCCTGGACCAACTTCAGAGTCTATAAGAACGCATGAATATTTCATTCCCCACGGATGCGAAGGAGGGCAAGTTTTTAAAAGGCTTCTTGCCAGGCCCAGATGTCCATTTACAGCACACAGGCACACATACACGGACACTTGGACACTGTCCTGTTGAGTAGGGTCACTTCGATTTTTCCGCCTCTCTCTGCATAATTTATGAATTTGAATATCTGAGCCGATTGCTTTGCTAAACAGATTGGTCATTGATTTATTTTGAAGGAAAAAAAACTGTTTAGCCTCCTCACACTTCAGTGAATTTTAATTAGTATTTTGCCTGGGGCTTAACACGTGCCTGGTCAGCTCGTATCTCTATGCAAACATCTACATGCAGTTTGTTGGGGGTTTGGGATTTATGTTAGCATGTTGCATGGATGAAAAAAAAACCGCAGAACACGAAAACACCGCAAATTGTGGTTTGGTTCGGTCACTATGTACTGCACCCTGCCTCATCTACCGCGTCTACAACTCAAATGTGTGTTCTCTCTAATGGCGTATTTGTGAAAATTATGTTTCCAGCTAAAAGTAAAACATGTGCCAACTAAAGTTTTTGTTGAAAGGCCCTTTCAATGGGGATTAGGGGGAAATTAAAGCTAGGACTAAAATGGGTCTTTAATTTGCAAATGAATTTTATGAGTCTTTAACGCAACTAAATCAATCGAAACATTTAGCAATTTAATTGAAAAACTCAAGGCCTGACCCTTTACCTTATCAGAAATAGTTAAAAATAAATAAATACGAGAAAGTTGTATATCCCTGAGTGTTATGTCGTTGTTATTATCACACTCTAATGGCCTCTTCTCTCTACTATACTTAAGAATCCTTCCGCAAAACACCTTCCAAGTCACTTAACAAACTGCAGCTGTTGGTCTCTGATGCATGATGTACTTAACTAAGACAGTTCCGCCTACAATCCGCTCTGCCATCCACACACCCACTTCTGCTCATGTTCGGTAAATTCACATCATGTTTGTGGTTATTCAAATTAGGTCTTCAAAAACATTGACAAACATTGTGCGGTGTGCCAAGATTTATGTGACCCAACTCCAAAACTCAAGTGCATCCTGCCCAAGGACCTAAGTATACAACACATGTCCCTTCCTCTTTGTGTTGACAGGCCAGGACAATGGCTAATTGGTATTTATTGCTACTTAAATGCTGAAAACTTGTTGCTACTTTTCACCTCGTATTTCAAAATTATCTCTTGCTCGGGCAACGCCCCCCTTAAAAATGGCGATCCCACCAATGGGAATGCAAGTGCTATATTTAGAGCGAAAGACAGACAGAGAGAGAGATAGAGAGGACGCACATCTGCCCGATCTCTAAGAGGCGAGCACTTTTCTTTCTTTTTCTCAGTTTGAGACTAATTTCAGTGGGCACACGACTTTGGCACGGTTTAGTATCGTCGCCACAATTATCGTAATTAACTCGTTTATGTGTTGTGTGCTAATCCAATTACGCAAGTTCACACAGGATTGCCCCCAAAAAGTGAAAAGAATTTCAGTCAATTCAATCAACAATTAGAACTGACAAATGAATTGAATTACCATCAACGGGTTGTGAAAAAGAAAAACCGCGCATCATGCTAAACTATCAGCACTCGCTGCCCGTCGGCAATACGGGAAATTTCTATTATCCGGCCGCAACGCCGTCGGTTAACTATTCCACAGTGCCAGAAAATGAGTTGGGAGGTGAGGATAAGCTAACTGAAAGCTATCTAAAGGACAGTAGAAGTGAAGGTGCTAGGGAGGTGGACAAAATGCATCGCTTCTCTGTGGATAATTTGATTGAACTCAAGCATAGTAAACACTTGGGCATGGAACTGAACAGTAATTATGGTAAGTTTTAAAAATATGGCATCGATATATAAATTCATGTTAGACATTTCCTTTAAGCAAAGCATTTGGCCATCTTGAACACTTTTTTAAAGATTTTGCAAAGCTTTGGTGAAAATTAAATTTATCAAATAAATTTATAGTTCCTAGAATTAAATAAATTCTACTCAGCTCAGGTTGACCAAGGTTTTTTTTGTCGAAGGACCGACCGAACACTTTTTAACGATGTAATAACTTAGCAGCTTTATTTAAATTAAACGCAGGCGCAGACGCAGGCATCGGTTCACATTTGTTTGAATTTTCGACACTATGGAAGTTGTAATTTTCCAAGTGGAGAAACCGTATAAGAGCACTGGCATTACGTTAGACTTGAAAAGACTTATTTTGAGCTAAATAGCCGACAGCATCCCAAAAGCACCCTTAGCTTTCTGGCGCGACTCCACCTGCAGTTTCGTACCTCCATCCACAGCGACTACGCTACCCAGGTAGTTGAATTGCTGGACTTGTTCAATGGGCTGTTCAGTTTCCAAAACAAGCGCATGGGATTGTCCGGAACAAAGGCTGAGCGATTTAGTTTGGTGGGTCTTGGACTTTTTTGCTCATAACTTGAGAACAGCTCAACCGATCTTTAACATTTCTTCAGTAAATCGATACATAATGCTACTTACTAACTACCTCTAAAAGGTACAAACTCTCTATCTACAAAACTGGAAGATATGACGTTTTTCAAATTTCCTGGGCTGGAGGGGGCGTGGCGAAAATTGAAAATTAACTTGATCTGCCTGTAATTATAAGAAGTTTGTTACATACCTCTATCTCTTACCAACTCTGAGATCTGTTCGTTCATACCGACGGACAGACGGATATGGCTACACAGAGTATAAAAACATTTGTACCACCAAAAATTAAACAAATTAAATTATAATACTATTCAGAAACGCAATCGGCCAAATTATATCTCCTGAGTTGACACTACATTACAATTATTGGTCACATGCGAAATTCACTCGATTTTGTAATAAATTATCACTTTTTAGTAGACTGACCAACGATAGACGACTATTAATATCACAAATTTTCACCTTTTACTTTTCGCTATTGCTATCCTCTAAGAAATCGAAAGTGTTCGCAAAATTTATTATTTAAAAATAAAAATAAATTCCGTCTGTAATATTCTGGGATACCAGGACATCTTAAATTGACCATTAATTCATTTAAATGAATTTAATTAAATTTAAATTGAATTATGATTTATTTTTTTCGTGGGTAGCTTATATTTCTCAATGCCAAGTTCGCAATATACTTCTGATTTCACTAGCCAAAAGGCAAAAACTTGACCAAATTTGGTGAAATAAATCATTTAATAAATAAGATAGGGTTGTGAGGAATACTAATTCCTACCTTCTCTCAGAAACTTGTTAAAAATTTCCTTCTATAGATCGGGATGTATAAAGAATTTTCATGAAAAACAATTGCAGGGTACATGTTTGGTACATACATGTTTTCTTTTAAATGAAATTCAAAATATAGGTTTTATAAAAATATGTTTTTAAGCTATTATTTATGCTATTCATCCGATGTAAAATAAATAATAATAGTAACAATTTTGTGATGACTTAACCGTAGTACGCAGAACAACAGACGTGGCTTTAACAACAAAATTCAATTCCATTCTCATTTTCCTGCCTTAGGTCTCACAGGCAAATAATTTGCCCAAATTTTGACGAAAGCTTGGCTAAATAGCCATGATCGCAGATTCTGCATGAGTTAAATCTAACACTATTGTTTCCTAGAAGGATGATCGAAACGGTACTCAGGCAACCAGCTCTTTTTTTTGGTGATATGTATAAGTTGTTATAGTTGTGAACAAGCGCAACTTTTTTCCCCCCAAGAGTCAGCTAAGCTCACAAATTATTGTTTCCTACGTAAATTAGTTGATCAAAAAAGATCGAAAAATTCCCAAGTTTTTATTAAAATATATAAGACAAACTTTTATTAAAATATGGGCAAATCATTTTCCTGTGGGAAATTAACACGAGTTCAATGTTTATTGTTTTAACGGATTGTGATAAATACTTTTAAAATCTGTCGATTTTAAAATTCTTTTGACTATGTCGCTTTTATTTCCCATACTTTTTAAATTTTTCCTTAATTTTTTTCCTTGACAACATGAGTTGAAAAATTTTGGAAATATTGGAAAAAAATGGGGGAACGTAATTTGTATTTTCCTCTATTGTTCGGGGGGGCCCCCCCCGGCTGGAGGAATGTCAATCGGATTCTGGCTCCGGCTGCCGTCCCCCATACCAGCTCTCATACCACATTTTATATGGGATGTCATGAAATCCGGACACCGTCGCCAGCGGTCAGACAAAAGTGTCCAACCGAGCGGAAGGCTGTTTGGGTAAGCCTTATGGCGGGCGGTGGACTATACATAAACCATTAGAGGTTTTATCACCCAAAAGACCAAAAAAAAATATATTTTGTTTTTTCACTTTTATTTATTCATTTGTATTTCTACACATTACCATCAACCACCGCAACATCACAACACATCTTTAGAATGTGTTGAAAGAACTCTGAAATTTTTTTTTTATAAACGTACCTTTTACTGGGATTTGAACTCCGAGACCGTTCGCTTCTCAGTCGAATGCTCTAGCTCAGTGCTACTGTTGCTAAGATCAAAAACCGAACTAAATGTGCTTTATATATTTGAAATATTTTATAACGTTCTCATTTAAAAATTTCTTACCACAAGCGTTGTATACGCGCATCTACTTATTTAACTTTAATCAGGAAACGTAAAGATTGTGCATTCGCACTTAAAAAAAAATTATAATTCGTGTCGACTGACTGACGCGTCTGCTGATTTAGAGTCTGCAGAGTCGGGTAGACGATTGTCGGCGGATAAAAACCGCAAAGTACCGAATGCTTAACGCAAAATGCACATGTCCTCACGAAATATTCGTTATTGACCGTACTAGAATCTGGCAGCTTGAATTGGGGGGATGGTGCTTCGGTCTTGGTGTCATAACCATATACACATGCTTCTTCATCAGCTATGACCTTATTAAGCGTCATACTTAAGAAGAAAAATTGTACGATGATAGCTGTCCAAAAGATGCAATAAGCGCAAAGTGGATGATCATGTCGTCATAGGTATATGTATATGTTGGGAGAGGTGTATCAACATAAAAAAATAGTATCCCGCCAAATTTAAAGTTGGTCTTTTTCAACAAACCTTATTATTCTCTCTGCTGTGTTCCATCATATGACGGTTCCAAAATCATCCAAGTGGTAAAGGTCTGTATTTTATCTTTGGGGATCAAAAAGGGAAACGACATATAATTTGCAAACTTTAGATATTGCCACAAATGGTTAACAAAAATACAGCCGTTTGTGGTGCGGCAGGGAAGTGTGTTTGCCTTCTGTGCGGGAGGTTGAGGGTTCGATCCCGCCTAGGAACATCTAAAAAAAAGTTTTTCTTTCTTTAAAAGCTTTAACTTTAACCGCGGTCTTACATTTTCTGTGTACACTTTGGTATTGCTGTACGCATCGGTCTGGCTGATGGTTATCCTTAACAGATTTGCCGGGTGGTTAACGCAAATGGCCACTACGATGGTTGTCCCAAATCCACATGGCCGGATAGCTGACATTTTCAAGTATAAGTTCTGATATTGCTGTGCAGATCGGTCAGTCCGATGTTTACCGTTAGCCGAATGCCGGACGGTTATCCGAAAATGTGCTGGCGTATGGCTGTTCCCGAAAATAGCCCGGCGGATGGTTGGCATATTATGTATAACATCCTGGTATTGTTGCTCGATCGGCCTGTCCATTGCGTTACCCTTAGCTGAATGCCGGGAGGAAAGTGGTAAATGGCCTGGCCCATGGAAGTCCTAAAACCGACTGGCGGCTGACTGACAATTTGTGTGCGAACGTCTGGCGTTGCTGTGCTGATCGGCCAGTCCGATGATTACCCCTTAGCAAACTGCCGGATGGTTTACTTAAATTTATTGTATGGAGCGTCGGGGGGTACTGTGCCAAACGGGTCACCGGATGCTTTGTTATAGTACCGACACAAAAAAAAAATATTTGGTTTTTTTAAATTGGAATTTTTTTAAACATGAATTTTATTTTTTGGGTTTGAAAGTTTTTGAAAATTCTTTTAACCAGATATCAAACCCCATTACCCGACACACTACTGGTTTTTAAATTTAATTTCTTTTACTTTATTTTTTTTTAATTTTAAATATTATTTATATTTTATTTTAAAAATCATTTGAGCTCAAATTAAAATTTTAAAATTTTGCATTAAAGATAAAGATTTAAAGAGAAACCCTGGCTGATCGTCAAATAAACTTAATAGTTCGCGGTCCATCAAAGGAATTTTTTAAGCTAAGGGTTACTTATATTAGGCAATTAATTTCCTTACGTTCTTGTAAGTCTAGTAAGTCGTTTCAATACATTTATTTTCCATTATTTTTTTGACATTTGACGAAAAGCTTATACACTCTTTTGTATTATACAAAACCTGCATTTTTCGAAATTCTTTAAAAAAAAAAACCATAGGTGAAATCCGAAATTTTTTAAATTAAAATTCTTAATAGTTCGCGGCTTATTGACAGACGCTTTTTTTTAATTTTTTGATAGAAGTCCGGAATACTAGACTATTACCGTGAACAATAAAAGAGAAAAAAACAAAAAAAATCTGAAATTCATCACCCCCATTGCAAAAATGCTATCTACGCCACTGAATCCGAAAAAAAGTCTTTCGTTTTACTTTTACCAAAGCAGGAATCAATTCTACATTCGAAAACTTTTGTGTTTGTGTTTTATTTTATTTTTGTGTTTTTTTTCCATCCACCGAAAACTGTTGAGAAAATTTATCTGTCTTTCAATAACACTTTGAAAATAATATATGCTCAAGTGTTTTTTGATAACAGTTAAAGTATAACAGAAAAACGAAAGTAAATAAAGATAAGTGGAATTTTTCTATTAGTTATGTAATGATAATTTACTTTGTAGATGTAATTGGGAATAATGTTTTATACCAGCGGTGGGCACGAAATTTAAGTTTGGGAGCAGTCCAGTCCAAAAAGCAACGTTATTATAAAATCAAGTCGACAAACTAGACACACACTGCATATGTTTGGATTTTGTAGACATCTGTTCAGAAACGCACACTGTACCTGCTGCACCCAGCTGGTGCCATGCGTCAATACGCATGAATTTGGTTGTTTTAACTCACTTTTAAGTGAGGCAATTGCACTTGTTGCGACGTATGCTTATGCTTGTGTGTGGGCGCCTTGAAGCGATACAATTGTTTTAAGAGTCTGATACTTGCATGATTTTCCACTAGGTTAGAGTAGAGTGTGTTCGGCATTTTAGAAATTTTGGTCCTCCTTGGTATTTTTCAGCGATTAAATAATTTGTCGTACGCGAAAAGTGGTTTGAAACATTCTTTATGATTTTGACCTTATTCTTTACCATGTAACTAGAGGTAGAGATAAAGGATTTGACATTGTATGCAGGCAGATAATTTTTAATGTCACAGGTTGCCCCGTACCCTCCCGCCCCCGCAATTTAGAAAAAACCCCTATCTCCCCAGATTGGCAGATAGATGGTTTTGTACCTTCTAGAGATATTTTGTAATCAAGATTATTTATCGCTACGCCAAAGGAATGACTAATCGACGATCAATAGTCGAGTTATAACATTATTTTTTTGCCGGGTAACACTTGACTAGCTTTAGCTTCTATATCACCTTGAGTGGCTTCTATCTGAAATTAATCAGATAAATACAAACTTCGGGGGATACAGAGTATGTTATAGTCGGACTTCACCGACATTCTAACTTGATTTTTAGGAAAATATAACATAAATATTTGAAGGCGATTTGCACGGACTAGGAATTCATTGTAGACCCATGGTTTCTTGGTGAAATTTTCTTAGAATTGAGAATTCGTTTTTGCTTTACGCATTGGTCGTTTTTTTTCCACCCATACAAATACAAAATGAGTGCAAGGAAAAGAAAAGTCTTGATTTGAGGGACTATTTTTCAAAAGAACAGAAGAAAACCGATACCCATGAAATTGAAGCTACAAATGTGTCATCGACGGCAAATGTAGCAGGTGAAGTTGTAAACAAGACATAGTGCGTTTCGTCACTCAAACCATCCCAGATGACAAACCCACCCACATCCTATTCACTTCCCAACCACTTCCCAGTGGGAATTCCGGCGGTATTTTCAACATCAGAAAACAAAAACAAAATGAATTCTCCTTTTGACCTTACAAACGGATTTTCAAGTCAATCGGATGAAAAATACCGTTTTTCCACATACAAACTTTTCCCACGCTTTTCCGACTTTTCCTGGTGGAATTTTCCAAAACCCCGTCTTAGTGCGCACTTTCACCACTCACAGAAACTCCTGTCCAAATTACAGCCCTCTATCTCTTACCGTTTAGGCTGTGTGATGATTGCCAATGAGTCAATCAGTGAATCAATCAGTCAGGACACTCTCTTTTATATTTATAGAAATTGACGAATCGCGTGAGTACAATGTTTGTACTCAATTAGAAAGTTCTTCGAAAAACGTTCTCACACTTTACATTCAATCCCAATTCTTAGATTAATTTTGGGATCCAATAAACTTAGTTTGTTGTACTTAGCACAAAAATGCTTACAATGAGACAAATTACTAAATTGTATAATTGTTAAAAGAAACTAATTAATAAAATCATCAATGTTAAAAGGAATCTTTAACTTAGGAGCTATAAAGTAAAGAATTCGCGACAAATACATAATGAACGATTTCTTTGCTTTTGGAGGAAAATTGGCTAACAATTGAATGTCTCAAAGTTTTTTGTAAACTATCATTGTAAATAATTAAAAAAGTCATATTTTACATGAGCTGTTCCTGCAACACACAAGTATTTGTCGAATTTTTATTTAGTCAGTTAAATTTGTTTTATACATAAATTACTTAAACAAAGCTCGAATATTATATTCAAAATATCAATAATTAAATAATTTTGTTCCGATTTTTAGAAATTATTCCTGAACCCGCTTAGTGTTCTTAAGTTCGAACCCGAACCTCGAGCCCCGGAGTGAACCTCTCCCGATTTTAGAGGGCTTTGCAAACCTGGTAGATTGGTAATATGGAGTTGGTTATTTTAATAGATTAGGACCGGTATCGAACCTGTTTTGAACATATTCAAAAGTGTCTTAGAGCCATATTGCCATTGACTGCATCAAACCGTTTAATAAGGTGGTTCAGAGCTATGTCTCAGACGTTATTTAAGTTCTAGGCTCTTAACGCCGTATTTCTGAAATCATTTTAGCAACGAACTGAAGCTTGATATGTAGGATGGTACTGTAAAGTTAGCCAGTCGAGCGTTGATCTTGAACATTGGTCCGTAGTGTGAACCCAAGCTATGAACTGGAAATTTGATTCCAGGCTAAAACTGCTTTCGAATAAAGGTTTATAATTAATGCGATTTAAGTCAAATTATGCGCCGTTTTGTTCGATGACGAGTTCCCAACGAGATGCCAACTTCGATAATGCCCCTCTTATAGAAGCTCGCTTCCCTATTGGCAAAAAACTCGGAGAGCCAATTTTCACAGGACTCTCTTGTGGCCAACTTCCGACTACCAAGCTCGTTCGCCATGGACAGAAATAGGTGGTAATCACTTGGTGCGAGATCCGGACTATACGGTGGATGCAAAAGAACCTCCCATCCGAGCTCCCGGAGCTTCTGGCGCGTCACCAAAGATGTGTGTGGCCTGGCGTTGTCCTGATGGAAGACAATTCGGCCTCTGTTGATCAAAGATGGCCTCTTCTGCATGAGTGCTGCATTCAAGCGGTCCAGTTGTTGGCAGTACAGGTCGAATTGAGCGTTTGGCCATAGGGGAGCAGCTCATAGTGGATGATTTCCTGCCAATCCCACCAAACACACAGAAGAACCTTCCTGGCCGTCAATCAGGCTTGGCCACCGTCTGGGCAGCTTCACCGCTTTTCGACCACGACCGTTTGCGCTTCACGTTGTCGTAAGTGACCCACTTTTCATCGCCAGTCACCATCCGCTTCAAAAACGGGTCGATTTTGTTGCGATTCAGAAGCGATTCGCATGCATCCATACGGGCAAAAATGTTTTTTGCGTCAAGACGTGTGGCACCCATACATCGAGCTCCTTTTTTGAATCCAAGCTTCTTCAAATGGTTTATAACGGTTTGATGACTCATGCCCAGCTCTTGGCCGATGCTACGGCTGCTACTATGCCGGTCTCTTTCGATCAATTCAGCGATTTTATCGCAATTTTCGACGACAGGCCTTCCGGACCGTGGCGCATCTTCGATCACCTCTGCACCAGAACGAAAACGTTGAAACCATCGTTGTGCGGTGGAAATGGAAACTGTATCGGGTCCATAAACTGCACAAATTTTATTGGCAGCATGAGATGCATTTTTGCCTTTATCGTAGTAGTACTGTAAAATATGCCGTATTTTCTCTTTATTTTGCTCCATGTTTGCGACGCTATAACTCACGAACGACTAAAAACAAACAACAATAAATCAGCGCGTAAAAGGTCTTCATTTGTAATGCACAGAACCCAGCATATTCGCCCCATTTTAGATCAAGCTGAGAAGCTGCATAACTCTAGCTATGTTCATCTGTCTAACTGTCACTTTCTCTATTCTCAGGTGGTTGTTTGTCTCCATTTACATAACTTGCAATCTGGCTTAGTTTTAAATGAGCCACTTATTCCTGTAAGCTCTCAACTATGTATAAGAAAATGCATGTATAATTCCATAGAAAATTATGCACTCGAATGCACAGACACTCACTCAAATTGTTGAGAATTTGTAATAATTTGCGAATGGCTTTGGCTTAATTTATAAATGATAAATTCATAGGAAATGAGTTGAGAGAATTTATGATATTATTCGCACAGAATTTCGTAGGCAAGTATAAAGATATAAACTGTGTGTGTGTGTGTGTGTGTGCTTGGAGCTGACATTTAGGTGCCAGATGTGGGCGACATTCGTTCATTTATGCCGCCACCAATTGCGCTCCTGGGTTGACAGTGTCATCTTCATGCATTTTTGCTGTTGCGGTTGCGGCTGAGCTACTGCCGCCTCCCCCCTTTTTTCCCCCGCGGCTCTCCTGTTGTCGACTCAGCATAATATGCTGTGAAATTCTAGGCAATGGTTTATCAAGTATTCTCCTTCTTTTGGGGATTTTTTCTCGTCGGAGCCGCCGACAACACTTCAACATTGTCAACATGACAAAACGTAATCAAAGCTGACATGATATTCCCTCAGTGGCCGCATGCCTTTGAAGCATCCAGTCAGCCAGCCAGTCCCTGTGACTATATTTTCCAAGTGGAGCATATAAAACGCCATGTAACCAGTACCAGACGCAGCATTCTCCATCTCCCTTGTGCCTACTAAATGGTTGGGGCGGCGTGTGTTTATTTTGGTCGCTCCATTGGATGGTAACATGTGCCCCCGTCCGTGCTGCACAAATCTGATTGAGGTTTCCCTTTCGATTTGTTGCAACTGTTTTTTATCGCTTGTTGGCAATTCAAATTAAAGATCTTCTTCGTTTTTTATATCAACCCTCTCCGCCCCTCCCCAGGGGGAAATGCAGTTCCAGTTGCAGTTGCAGTTGCAGTTGTTGCCTGGCATTCTACCAAAACTGCCGGCGTGTTGATCGACGAGGCACAATTCCAACTTTGTTGACAAATTGAGACAAATGGCGTGGGTAAGAGATTTATCATTGGAGTCAGCAGGAAAGTGGCTGGCCACCCGGAAGCTAAATAGGGGAGGGGCGGGGGAGAAATATATATGTATATAAATATGATACAAACGAACGAAATGTTTCATTTTATTTATTTTTGCCACCTAAAAGCGATTTTCCAAAAACCAATTATGCGCCGCTTAATGTCACAAATTTCACTCTTTAATTAATAGATCGTAAATTGTTGTCATCGACATTAGAGCACAGCTGCCCGCTGTTGTCATCAAGAAATATATTTTATGACCTTCCCCCCCCACCGTTTGATCCTTACGGAATGCAAAATTTTATGTGTGCCCATAAAGTGAGAAACAAAAAAAATTAATTGATTTCCCAGGCACTTATCGATTATTTACGAGGTCTTCAATTTTGGCATTGCTTTTCCAGCGAAAACTCATCTAAAAATAAGAAATTTGTACGTTTAATGACTTTTCGATTGTCTTTACAGGCAGCGGCAACGGCGGAGGCACAGATTACCCCAGCAATCTGTCTACGGGACATTCGAGAAAGCCTAGACGTAATCGCACCACTTTCAGCTCATCCCAATTGACAGCTCTGGAGAAGGTTTTCGAGAGAACACATTATCCAGATGCATTTGTGAGAGAGGAATTGGCCACTAAAGTGCATTTGAGCGAGGCAAGAGTACAGGTGAGTTGAGCTAAGATGATTTCAATAACACAATCAAACACTTGCACTTGTATTAATACTATTTGTTGGCCTAGCCAGAGCACACTCTCTGGAAGAGATGAGCAATATGTGTGAAAGAAAATTGTAACTGGGAATGGGTTTTATTATGTCCCTTCTTTTAGATATTTCATGCGAAATTAGTGCTATAAATTGAATTTTAATACAAAGAATTTGGAAATTTGATTTGAAATTAGATTTCTCTCAATAAGTTTAATATTTTTAATTTATTATTAATTGTACTTATAAAACGACCAAGTAAAAGCAACTAAAACCAAATGACCCTCCTTTAAATATATATAGCAATGCAAAGAATTGATTTGAATAATATTGTGTTGTACATCAATTTGTATGTGTAAGAACTAAATTTCCAAAAACTGGTAGCTACAATTCGGCTTGTCTGAAAATGACGCAACGGCGCCGAGGAGTTCAGATCAGTACCCCGAAGTCAATTTAATAGCAAATTGGTTAATGTACCTACGCACAGAATACGTACGTAGCTGTAACGCAGATAAACCTTTCGGGAAGCCACCAAAAAACCAAGTACCTAATTTTTGGTTAACGCATTTATAACTTCAGATCATGTTGCGATAACAAATTCTAAACTGCAATTGTTTTAAAATTCTGTTTTACAGAAATAAAAAAAACGAGAAGACCAAGCTAACTTCGTCTTTGCGGAAGTTTTTTATACCCCTGCTAAAATGTAGTTTTTCTCATTAAAACCCTCTTTTCGACCGATAGTTCCTATGACAGCTATAAGATATAGTCATCGGATTTTGACATAAACCTCCAAATCTGTGTAAAAGCGTATAATATTAATAATCGCTAAAGTGGGAGACGTTAACATTAAAAACAAAAAAGTTTTTCTCACAAAGACCCACTTTTCGACCGATAGTTCCTATGGCAGCTATAAGATATAGTCATCCGATCCGGTCGGTTCCGACATATTAGCAGTGTGCAGTAAAAAGAAGACTCTGTGCAAAGTTTCAGGAACAGACAGACAGACGGACAGACAGACGGATGGACAAAGCTCAATCGACTCAGCTCGTCACCCGATCAAGAATATATATTGTTTATAGGGTCGGAAATAAATATTTTTATGCGTTGCAAACTTCTGGGCAAAATTATAATACCCTTTGCAAGGGTATAAAAAATACATGTTCCAAAACTGGGACTTGAATTTAGGTCCGCTACCTTTCAATCACAGGCCTTAACCTCTAAGCCATTGCCAACCAGATGAAGTAGGCAGCTAAATGTGCTATATGAAATCAGGCACAAAATGGGCAACACTTTTTTTTAGTGTTTTGGCAACACTAGAAGTTTTCATTTCAACCAGAGAAATAGTGCTCAGTTAGTAAGGAGGCAGGGCTGCTTAATTGTGGAATTTCTGGCTAGTGTGTTTTGGTTTTGTAAAACTGTCAACAAATTCTCAACTCAACAATTCCGCAACTTAACTGGGGATCGTGAATACCTATAATGTTTTGAACATTTTTACTTTACATATTTGGCTTTGCTTTTGTTGGCAGACCAATTGGAACAAAATAAAAATACACAAATATTCAGAAATTAAGAAATATGTAAATATAGGATAATGTTTGTATGTTCTTTTGAGGCGTCTTAACCAGGGCAGATCTTTTGTGGTCATGGTTCCATATATTTAATTAATTAATTTCTTAAAAGCTTTGTAGGTGTTTGCTATGCTGCAAAATGTACAAGTAAATCAAGTCTGAAATATTTTTGATTCCAGCTAGACAGCCCATATTAAGAACGACTCCAAACAGACAAAGCTCATGTGGTTCCTAAAATCAAGACAAGGCAGAAAATGAGTCGATTTAAGAAATATCCATCGAAGAAATTGAGAAGACAAAAGGCCATAAGAAGGAGTTTTTTCGAGGGCATTATCTTTGATATGAAAAGTATTACTGATATTACTAACATCCAAGAGAATGACCTTCAGAAAACTTCCTTTTTGGCCAATATTCCAAAAATATCGTCGAAATATCGTTTACGATATTTTTGACGATATTTTGGAGGAAGTTTTTCGAAGGTCATTCACTTGGATGTTAGTAAATATCGGTGTTTCAAAGTAATGCCCTCAAAACCTTCTTCTTATGGCCGAACTAACAAAACTACCCCAAAAAAATATCGAAAAATATCGTTCGACAACCCTAATAAAAAAAAATCTGAAAAGGTGGGCCCAATACTGCTTATTTCTTTGAATAAGTACTAAGCTGGAGGGTATGCGCTTTTGCGCGGTTTTACTGAATTTTCATAATATTGCTTTTAAAATTGTATTTCCATATGAAATCGTGGATGTATTTTTAAACAGTCAGCCGAAAAGTATGCTTGTTGTCTAAACTTTGGAATTTAGCCAGTGCATTCTGAGGTAAACTATTTTAATCGGAATACAATTCAAATGCGTTAAGATGTGTAGCATTCTCTTGGGAGCACTGATGGTAAATTGTACCTAGAATATTAAACAAATTTAATTTTCAATTTTTTTTTTCAAGCTGGAAAAATATATGGAAAAATCGGTGAGGAAAGTCAGATCGACTGAAAATCATCGACAAGGTGGGCAGTCAGAGTCAGTTACTGTTTGGGTTAATATCTCATAAACCATTAGACATATTATGACATATCAATTTTTTTTAGTTATGTGGTACTTTTTGAATATTTCTATGCAAATGGGTCATGATCTCAGAGATGGTAAAATAGAGGTTTGGCATGTATGGGACAAATGGTTCTTATACTTGCAGACACACCGCCCCTGCAATTTTGAAAAAACGCCATATATCCCACAGTTTTGTAGATAGATGATTCATACCTTCTAGAGATAGTTAGTGTTCAGCAATATCATCTCATTTGCCAAGAAATAATAAAGATCGGATGAGCGGTTCTCAAGTTATGAGCAATTAAGTGAATCACCCGTCCACCCCGCCACCCCCCTCCCAACCTTTCACAACCAACGCCGCACAATGTTAGAGAGAGAGAAAGAGAGGGAGAGAGAGAGAGAGAGCGGGATAGAGAGAAACTTAGATATGAGCGCAGCAGCAGCAGCATCAGTGCATTCAGTTCCTTCTCTAGGTACAGAGTATGTTATAGTCGGGCTTGACCGACTTTCTTACTTGTTTTTTTTAGCTTTTTTGAATTTATTTAATCTTCTCTTATTAAGACTAACAATAAGTTTTCAAATCTTAATCTAGAAACTATTATAAAAATCATCCATTAATTGAGGTAGTTTATGCGAATGTACCATGGCGCTCCAGTGAGTGTTCTAAGAATTCTTGATTGTGATCTTTGAAGAATGTCCACACTGCACGTACAGGCATTTCCACATAGGCTTTATGATGCTTTTGTACAGTAATACTTTCTATTCCAGTTTTAGAGGGAAACGGGAGTTATTAAGCCAGTGAAGGCTGTTGGCCATTAGCTTTATTTGAAGTTTTTTCGAGCCTATATGTTTGCGCCAAGTAAGTCGTCTTTCGAGGTCTACTCCAAGGTTGGTTGTTGTTTGATAAATAATTTTCTGTTTATGTCTGCTTTCAGGAAATATGTAATTGAATTGTGATATAAGAATTTATCGTCAATCGTTTGTCATATTTCGGTACGTCGTTGTCAATGAAGTTCGAAGCAATACCCAACGTAAATTTTGGGTGCATTAGTACCGAGTGAATTTCAAATGGGTTCACTTTTCATAATTTCTCGAAAAGTTTAAATGGTTCGTACAAGATTCAGGTATTATTACAGAGTGGTTCACAGAGAAGAATATTCGGAGTTCCGGGTTCGAAACTGTTCGGTTCAAAGGCTGGCCTGCTTAGCGCAGAGACCTTTTGGCTGCACTAACGGTAAGAGTTGCTTCACAACATGGAATTTCTCAATTTCTTCATTGAAAGTTGACAATTGAATTGTGTCAGTCATCTCATTGAGTGCCCAGGTGCTTGGAAATCAGTGCATGAACTTATGAATGTGACCAACATATGTATATTCTTAGTACATTTATAAATATTTATTGTTGTTATAAGCCGATCGGGACTTTTAATACTTAAATGAGTGATTCCCTCACTGTGTGAAGTCGCATTTTTAAGAATCTCAATAAATTTCTGAATATATTAAATAGGAACAAATAAATACGCCATAGGGACTGCTATAGCTTGGTATTGAAAAATATTTTGTTATAAACTTGTCTTGACTTTAAAGCAAAATAGTTATACCGAGATCACAGCGATCATGTCACTCGGTTCATTATCAATAAAAATCTCTTTCAATGGTGATATAATAATAACGTAGCAGAAGCTCATGCACTTTTTGCATACCGTACTATTGTAGCTGAGAGTACCTTATCCTTCTTAAAAACTCTTCTGTTCTGCCTAATCATATCTCAAGCGCTGCTGCTAAAACTTTCACTATATCTCCCGCCCGTGACTCAAGCGATACTTGCACGTTATCGGTATGCTTTTCTTTAGTTTTCTTTTCGTTCATCATTTGATTGGCTATAGCGTAATCATAATGATTATGACAAAGTCCACATCAGATTCGGTATTTGTAAGAGCATTTCTCGTATATTAAATCCCAACTTATACCGCCACATTTATTTTCTTTCTTCATTTCCGCCCAGGTCTGGTTCCAGAATCGTCGTGCCAAATTCCGACGCAACGAGCGCAGTGTTAGCGGCTCTCGTCCCTTACTGGACACCGGTCCCCAATTGGTGCCGGCACCCACTATTTCGAGCGCCGCTAATAACATGCACAAATATCCACCACCGCCTCCGCCTGGCGCTTATGCCCTTAATTTTGGACCCCTCGAGTTGCGTTCGTGTCAGAACTATACGAATTGCTATGGCGGATTTGGTACAAATCATCATCATCCGGCAAATGGCAGTGGTTCTTTCTTCTTTGGGGCGGCCTCCAACTATTGTGTGGCCGCCAACTATGCAAAGAATGCCTACCCGCCTCTCTGAGATTGATGAGCTGATGATGTTTTAATGGGCCCCAGGAGGTTACTTCATGCATATGTATTTCAATTAGCTAAATTGCATTAATCTTGTATTAAACTAATATTTATTTTTACTAAAAAAAGACGAAAATATATTTTGTTAAATGATTTAATTACAAAATTAAACAAGGTTGAGAGATTTTCCCAGCCGCATGTGTTAATTTGTATCATAAAACTTAATTAAAGTCAAAACAAACCAACAAAACACACAAAGCGGCGCACATACACACACAAAAGGGGAAAGTTTTGGCTAAAAAACCGCAACGTTGGCAAGGCGCAGCCGCAATCAAAGTACATTAAGATTGTGGCCAACTTGGTTTTGCAATGCAATTAAAAAAGACAGATTGAAATTGGACAAACAAAATTTATTTATCTACATAGACAAGACAATAAGTACTAGGAGGTAAGTAGGAAATTATTGTCTAAAAGAGGCAATAAAGAAAGAGGAAAGATCCTTTTAAAAAGCCTTAACAAACTAGTTTAAAACACTTTACACCTAAAAGTAGGCAACCAAAATTGAATTGTTGGTAGTAAAAGTTGGTATTTGTCTTTTTCAGAAAGATTTATGCAATTGTTTTTTATGTCTGTTGAAACAATTGACTCCAGCTGAAATCAAATGCAAAACAAATCTACAATCTGTTTGCATCCTTCCACAAATCTTCATCGTAACCTTAAGTACTTCTTACAAAAGAACTCCACACACATTTATTTCTTCGAAAGCGCCTTAAGAAGTAATAAAAAACCATATTCTCATCCACCCAAAAGGCATTCCAGTCTGTGTGCTTGCGTATGAGTGTGTGTAAGTTTGGGTTATCCCATGTCCTAGACAAAAGGTTAACAAGTATGTAAAAATTTAAATGCAAATAAAAATTCCTTTTTCAGCCAACATGACAGTAAAAAAATGTAAATTAACATTTGGAATGTGAGGCGGTTTCTGTTCAACTAATTTGCATAAAAACACACACACAGAGAGCTCAGATGAGTGTATGTCCTGTGTATATCCTGTTGTAACATTTTTACAATATTTACCAAAATGCAATAATGTTTGAAGGGCTGTAAAAAAAATGTAAACAAGAAAAATGCGTTTTGTTCCCTTTGCGTTGCGGCAAATTGTTGCAGAGAAAAGCACGACATTTGCTGACAGGGTACATGTTGCATAAGTTTGCATAAAGGAAATACACAATTTATGGTCTAAGTGAGAGAGAGCTAGAGTGTCCTGTCAAATCAAATGGCAAAGGAGAAATACCGGAACAAACGAGGCAAGTTTAAGTGAAGAGTTGAAACATCTTTGGGATATACAAATATTCGCCAAAGACTAAAAATATCAAAGCTATACAAAGGTTAGGCTTCAGTTCGTTGACCGGTTCCTTTACTTATCGAACCTAAGCTTTTGCTTCGAAACTTAATTCATAGCTTCTTAAATCCTGAAATGTACTTCAGACCTCCTCGTCGATATACTATATTTGTTAAGGGGCACGCAATTAATTTAACAATCTATTTCATAAAAATCTTTTCCCCATCAGAGGAGGTCTAGTTAGCGAGTGTCATTAGCATATAGTCCCTAACTGAGCTGGTTCTGAAGAGTTCGAGTCCGCAACAGTTTGCAGACATTAGTATAGCCTCGTCACGAAGTACGAATGCCAAAAATAATAATGATGTATCGTAATCAAACAAATTTTGTTTTGGGATCCGAAAACCGTTTACCGTTATTATTGGTACCGATATAACCGGAACGAAACCAAAAGGTTGTCACCGGTACAGTTTTGGTTTTTTTACATTTGCAGAGCGCATCGTAGTTTTAGTAAGACGTTTGTAATGCAAAAAAGCAATCATAACATGACCTTTACACGATGCCAGATTTTCTTCCAACTTCTTAGGAGCCATAACATTTAAGCACCCATCGATTGCCCCACGCGCTCAACCTACAGGACGCCAAAAAATATTTGGTGACGGACTTTTGCTCCAATGCTGCGGCTGCAGATAATGACTTTCTTCTGAACCGGAAAGTGTGGGACTCAGTTCGCGTAATTGTACGCATATTAGACACAACTAAACTTAAAAATTCGTCCACTCATGCGAAATCCTTTTTTCGAAGCGAGAGAAATCCTCTTTTGAAAACAATGCTTTTCTCTATGGCATATTTTTGGACTCTTGGTATAACGTAACGCTAAATACTGAACAAAAAAACTTGTATCGATCTTTTACTTAATTTTTCTACACAAATTTCGTCGTTTGCTGATCCATCTTTGCTTAATGATGAATACAGTTCAAGCTACTGGATTCCATTAACACTATTCTCAGTTATCCTCACTTTTGCGAAACAAGAAAATATCGACGAAATAAATCGCCAAAAAATAATCGATATCGACTCAGAAAATATTCAATAATGATATACAGTCTTTTTAACAAAAATATAGATGTTACGATCAGATGTTACGATCAGATCTATATGTTTATTGTTCTGTCTCAGCCTCTTCAAAATCATTGAGCTGCGAATTTCAGCAACTCGTACTCGCTTTAACCAACCCATAGACGAAAAGCGATGACTAAAATTGTAAAAATTTAAAATGTCATTCCAACCTAACTAAATTTTTATTTATTATCTTTTACTTTAATCATCTTTGAATACAAGCTTGTATATAACACACGCTAATAAAATTGATAGTTTATGTAGACATACATGTGTATAGCTTGCTTACCCAGTTTGTTTGGTCTACTGTGTTCAATTTTTCGTTAAATTTTACCGGTCTAAATATTCCGGTATGTACCGGTATACCCAAATTAAAGTTTAGGTACCGGTACGGAAACGAATACCAAATAAAAGTAAGCGCTCTTACCGACTTCGATATACTCATTACTCATGAAAAAACATGTTTAACAGTGTTCTGCGTTCCTTAGTGTGACCATCCAAAAGTATGCAACATTTTTTTAACGTGGGGGGGTAGCGGGCGGGCTGTGGTTCATTTTTTTTGCTCATAACTTGAGAACCGTTCATCCGATCTTAATCATTTCTTCGGCAAATCGATTCATTTTGGTAATTACTAGTTAGTAATTATCTCTATCAGTATCTCTATCTACCTCTAGAAGTACGAATCCTATATTTTAAAACTGTAGGAGATATACCTTTTTTTCTCAAATTTCGGGGGCGGGTGGGGGCGTGGCCAAAATTTGAAACAAACTTGATCTGCGTGCAGATAAAAGAAGCATTTGTCCCATACATGTCAAACCTCTATCTCTTACTATCTCTGAGATCTAGGTGTTCATACAGACAGACGGACAGACGGACGGACGGACAGACGGACAAGTCTATATCGTCTCGGCTGTTGATGCTGATCAAGAACATATATACTTTATATGGTCGGAAATGATTCCTTCTGCCTATTGCACCCCCACTTTAGTATACCCTTTTACTCTACGAGTACCGGGTATAAAAGAACCAAAATATACTTTTTACCGAAACGGTTCTATTGTCGTCTATTAAGTATTTATAATTATCTTTTTATCACTTGGCAAATTTCGAGTGTGTTTTAAGCGTTCCATCTACACTTTCTATTTACCTTTCTACATTGCTATCCATCAACTCTTCATAATAATCTTAGGTCATACGAAAAATTGGCATATTTTAAACGCCTCTTCTTTACAAACAGCTGCGCTTTTGTGAATACTCAAATGAAAATTTGGTAAATTTCACGATTTTTGGTGATAAAATCTATTAATGGCCGATAAAACATCGAATTAGGATAGATGGAAATTGGAAGTTAAAAGCCGAATATAATAATCAGTTTTTGGATCAACAATGTATGCAACATTTTAAGTAGTGTATTGGAAATCTCTTTCATTTTCTTATCTGAAAATCTAAAAAGACGGTTTGTGCTTTATATAATGATCCACTTTATCAAACAGAGTAAAATCTCGCGCAGAAAAATTTTCGATTGCTTAAGTTATGAGTCTGAGTTATGAGTTTAACGATTTTCATGATATTATGGTATATGATTCAAAGAACTTCAAGCCTGTTCTCCTTGTCGATTTTAGAAATCACAACTCTTGCCAATTCCGATCAATCTAATTCGGAATCGACAACAGGCGTGATTAATTTTAATTCAGGTCATTCTAATTTCCAATTTGATGGAACAGAGTTAGTAAAATTTTCAAGTTCAAGAAACGTTGGAAAAATACGGTTAGTGTTAAATCACAAAAAATTCGTCCGAGAAGACGCGTCGTTTACAACGTTTGCTTGTCCATGAAGAATGAGTATTACAGAGACACTTTGCTCAGTCGACACTGCTTCTGTCAGAAATTTGCCAGCTGTTCGCTCTCACTTCACTTGCGCTCTTTGGATACATTTGGGAATATGGTGGTCTCGATTTAACCACAGTGATTTCAAAGACTATTGGTTTTGCACTATGCAGCTATTTTTTTGGTGGCGACGAAAATCGCGCTCTCTCCGCTCACAGAAAGTTGAGAGCGTAAAAATCTAAAAATAGAATGCACTTGCCTGTGTGAGTAATGCTTTAGAATACGTGAGCACTCACAGTCGTCGCTGTCGCTGTATGCACACTAAAGCGGCTGGCTCTAGAGCGCTCTCTCTCTCTCTGGCTTTTGAAAAAATTTCATGAGAGCCAAAAGCCAGTTGAAAAGCCAGCATCTTCATATTCTAATGTCTTTTGTGATTTCCTACTGGCACTATGAAGTATCTTTTTGGGCACTATCGCTTAGCACCAGCAAAATTGATAGGCTGTGCAAATTTTCTCTCTAATACTAATTGCTCCATGGCTTATCGACTGAAATTTAAGAAGTTGTCGAGAGGGCGGGTGCGCCTACCTTGTTTGGTATACCTTGTTTAGTAAACCTTAGTATAAACTATAGCACTTTGAACTAAACTTGGACTATTTTATTGGCGAAGTGATGAGAATAAGACCTCCTACTAGATTATGTGGAAGACAAACCGTACGAATTAAATCTACTTGGCTTGAGCAGGCGGTTTCAAATCACTTAACATTCGTCATATAATCTGGTAGCCGGGCGCATTTGTGCCCCTTAACATATAAATTCAAACAGCTTTAATGTGAAATGCTAACGTTTTCAAATTATGAAGACCAGTTTTAAAATTCTACTAATAGGAATTGGTAAAAGACTTCCGTGACATTTGCACTGTGGCCGGAATGTCCAAATTTTTGGCATAAACAAGACCGAGGGCTGTAACTTGGAACATTTAATAGTAGTGACATAATTTAGAAACGAGCAAAATTTTGGACCGGTGCGACCACGCCCACTTTAGTACCGCCCATACAACTCTGTCTCTATGAGCGCACAGATCTCAGAGATGGTAAGAGAAAGAGGTTTGACATGTAAGGGACATAAACTTCTTATACTCACAGGCAGATTAAATTTATTTTTAACCTTTTAGACATATTTAGTAATCAACATTACTTATCAATCTGCCAAAGGAATGGTAAAGATCGGACAATCGATAGTAAAGTTATAAGCAAAAGAAATTTCGATGTCGCAGCGCTGCAGCTCCGTTCCGTTCTGGTGTTGCTGCAGCAGTCAAATACACTCCAAGCATTCTTCGTCGCAGGTACAGAGTATATTACAGTCGGAATTGCTCGATTTTCTTAATATTTTTTTTTGCCAAATTAGCCTAAAATAATAAAATACACTGTTCCCGTCTGCAACAATATCAAATATTTCGAAAACGAGCAAAAACGAGCAAAATGTATTAATTACACCAAGTCATATACATTTTAATAGACAAAAATTGCATCTTTAGTTGCGAGAAGCAACGAGGTGCTGCCCACTTTTACTCCACGGAACAAGTGACATTTAGGTTAGATTCGCCTAAAAAATATCACAGCAACCTTACATAAAAACAAAGGCACAACAAAAAAAAGCAACCAATTTCTTTATTTTCTTGTAATATACATGCCTTTCGCAACATTTTGGCATTTCAAAACATTAATTGTTCTATACATTTATAGCTGTTTTAAATTTTGAAAGAACAGATCGTGCCGTGACACCGGAGCAATAAAATTTTGGTTGAAAAAAAACTTATTTTTCAGGGCCGTGCCAAAATTCCAGGGATGCACAAAAAATGTTTTGAACCAGCAATTAGAGTTCATGGTTCTATAATTATATTAATTTTTTTTATAAATTAAATTTTACGTGTCTGTTTGGCGCAACACTATTTAGTTAGCCATGTAAACCAATACTACTTAAGCATACATTTGTTAGCTATCTTTTATAGCTATTTCATATTACACTTTGCCATTTTTAGTTATATTTAACGGTCGATTTAGCTACTTTTGTGCTTTAACAGTTGGCGACACTGATTTCAACACTTGCTTTGTTTATTTTGTTCATTGCTAACACAAAGTTGTTTAACCAAATCTTTAATAGTTTCATACTATTGTAAAGCTTCTTAGAAATCTCATGTGTTCAATTGCATTAATTTGATTGTGATCAGCCTCCAATGACCAGCTGGTCCGTGTTCTTTAATCTTAAAATACCTGGAACGGAATTTGGCAAATAAACTCTGAACCTTGATAGGGCCATTACACGCTTAGAACCTGATTAATGCAATCTATTGAAAAAAAATCTAATGTGACTTCTTTGTTAAACCCTACTACGCGAAGTTCGTCTAAACTTTATGATTGAAAAGAAGAACAATAAGTTATTTCTTACTAACTAACAGGTTCAATTTGTAGAAAGTAAATGGAAAAACATATTGTCCTGTATTAAATTAGATACAAATTAAAAGTCATGTGTTCACATTTCATCATATTAAGTAGAAGATTAGTAAGCCAGCACCACTAATTAAGACAATATTAGTCACTTTGTAGTACTTTTTTGGCACCAAAGAAATCGCCTCAACATTCCAAAAACCAGCTCTCTTAACTTAATTTTACATAAAGCTTAATGAATAGTGCCCTCCTGAGTAACAATTTTATCAAAGTCTGGGATAGCCGATTTTGACTTGATAGATATTTCTCGTGTATTATTTTCACTTCATATGCTCCATTTTGCCCGTTGAGCCCAAAATTAGAATACATTCACACAAATTAGTTTTGTTAGCTCATTGAATATAAGCAAAGACTGCTGATGATTAAATTGAGGAAATTCTTGAAATTGTATCTTGAAATAGCTATTCAGTCAGTCAATTATTGACCTATAGACGTTTAAAAGCTCTACGATTGATAATCAAAAAGGTCACTAAATCAATCACATTGTAAATAAAATAACTAAAAATATTTTTTATAATTTTCAAGCGTTGTTCTGGTGGCGCAATTGGAAGTGCGTTTTCGCATGACCAAGAAATAATCGAACTCAGTTCTGAAAAAGTGGGTCGTTTCTTACATTTTTAACAGTTATCCTTAGAAATGACACGCTTAAAAAAGAAATCGAAAGTGTAATATGTTCGATATAACGAATTACAGCCTTGAATCATTGAATTAAGGGCCAACTGAGAAGAGCTTATTTTATTTAGTTTAATGCCTTTAGTAATGAGAAAAAGAGGTTCCTTGCTTTACAAGCATTAAGCTTAGTACTCAGACAAACTAAATCAATACCGACGGGTGCCAACTCCATGTAAAAATAGGGTGTAGGAAAGCTTTCGTAAAATTCCAGGTCTTTTACGCGCGGTCAAACTCAGACTCAGCTCATGGAGCCGCTAACTTGACAGGCACAGACGCTTGCTTGACAGACTGAAACAGCTGATTCAATTCCAGCGCTCAAAAGAAAAAAAAATATAGTTTGTAATTTTTCCGAAACCTCCCTGTCGGAATGTCAGCAGCAAAAGTACGACAAAAACAATAGACTGGATTAATTGGAAACCAACGGTAAGATTTGGCATTGCCCATGACTTCTGCTTTCCATATACTCTTCAAATTTTCCTGAATATTTAAAAGGAACAATTCAGAAAAATTTAATGCCAGCAAATCAAAGCAATATTTTTATGAAGGGTGGTGTTTTGACGTTGAATAGTCACACTGCACCGAACGCTTTTTATTCCAACAAAGTTTCTTTCATTCATTATTTTTTAAATAGTTCCATAATATCGCTTAATAGCCGCTAGCAACAGGAAAAACGTGCTCACTTGTTGGTCGATAGAAGGTTTAGCTCTTTCGACGACAGGAAACTTTATGTAGTTCGAATTTATATTCGCAATGTTTTGCTCTAATTCACTGCCGAAACATGCACAGATCTGTGTTTGCTCAACGATCACATCGTGATACTTCGTGACACACCGTGTCACCTGCCAATTCACGTCATGCACACACCACTATAAATCTCTAATTTGCAAACAATGTTTTAAATCCCCAGATATATGGATTTCCGTTTGCTGAAAATTTTTCTGTCCCATAACTTTCAGAAATTAAATTTTTCCCATTGAAAAATTTCATTAAATATTTTCTCAAAATTTTTGGAATTTTAAATTACATGATTAATTTATTCATTCTTTTTTTTTTAATTTATAATATTTCTCTCACATTCCCCACCCAATGGATACCCCCGCCTGTAAGAGAGAGAGTATGACTATAAATATCAAATCAAGTCCCCAGGTCTCATGTTCGTGGTCTCCCTCTCTGTCGCTCCTCAACTACAAACTGGAAATGATTTATGTGCCCGACTCTGGGCATTCGTTGTTGCCCCCTGTCCATGGCTGTCAATATCACACGCTCGCGACGCCCAGTCCCAGTCTCCCCTCTTTGGACACCGCCACATCTTGGACTTAGCTGATTATCGACGAACGATAATGAACTTGAAAAGGCAAGCGTTTTTAGATTTCAAATTTCCTTGATTGAGCGTTTGGCGTGTTTTTTAGCGCATTTTCTGGTGCAATGAATTGTAAAATGTGTTTCAAATTGAGATTTAATTGATTTCGGAAGGAGGGAAAGCAAGTTAATTCCGGTTTTGCGTGGCAAAAAAAAAAAAAAAACAAAGGAACAATAAATACCGCGTGTAGTCAGCTCTTTTTAAAGGAGAATTAAAAAGGAAATGGTGGAAAAGTTTGGTAAGATACAGCTTATTTTCGTGTTTAGTTTATGTGTACTTGGATCAATTATACTTTTCTCTTGGTCGAATAAAAAAAACCGTTGTGAGAGTAGACCAGGGTGCCCAAGAATGAGCTTACGGCCGCGTGGAGCAACAACAACCACAAGAAATGGGAGTGTAAGTGTATGTGTCGGCGTGAACAGCAAAAAAAGTTCGGCCACTGCGAGCGAGGCTAATCCTGCTAACCTACGCTAGAACTCCAGAGCAATAGCCCCTGGGGCACGAACATACTCTCTAATTCACATCGAACGCTAGCCGAAGTCTTGCTGCTGTGTAAGAGAGAGACACATTCACATTTAGGCGCTCTCTTTTTGAGGAACCCTGACCTCCGTTCAATTCTCATCATTTTCTTTAGTTCTGAATAGAGAGAGAGAGAGAAGAGAGGCACATATGAAATTGTTGTAGCTGACGGTTCAGAAAAAGAGTAGAGAACGCTTATGAATTTGTTGTTGCATTACTCAGCCCACAAGGCGAAAAACAGCAAAGAATGCTTGGCTTGCGGAATGGGCTTGGGCACCCCTGCTCTAGATGCACTTTAATATACCAACTGCATTGCCGTTTCCAATCTACTGTCTTAAATCCTTGGCACATTTTCAATTGTTTTTTTCTGTTCTTTTTTGATCAGAAGATAGCCAAAATTTAAAACGTCTGATTCCTGATCCCAATCGGCTGTACATACCTAACCCAAGCCCCCACTTCTTGGCTGAGTGTACAACAAACATTTATTCGTTGTACATCCTTTTTCTTCTGCCTGTCTGCACAGCATAGAATCTGCTGTCTCATCAACATTTGACTTCAAAGGCAAGTCATTTGCACAATACTTTTGCAACAACAACACAACGTTTCTATACGGAAGTCCTGTTCATTATGTCCTTGGCAAACAGCATGCCAAGACATGGACTTTGTCCGCTGGCAACAGTTGCTCAACTTTGGACTTAAGAAAGGGGAAAAAAACTGCATGTAATCATTAAAGAAAATGCCGAGCAACTTTTCCTCCATCTTCTTCTTCTTCTTGTTGCATAAAAAATGAAATGAAACGCTATTTTTTCTTTGTGCGGTGAATAGGTAATCCGAGCCTGCAACTGACGGCTGCAGGAGCCATTTGGCCGCCACGCTCGCTCAATGATGATTGAAATGCGATTAGGGTCGGGGTCCAGTCAGCCGACCAGAGATTTGGCCACTGACGCATGACAATGAGGAATGATGAGGGCAGACAGTCAAAGAGAAAGGACAGACGAAAGACAAAGGGAGTGATTGCTGTCTATCTATTATTAATTTTTTGTGTAGAATGAAAAAATTTTTTTTTTGTTATTTTTATTTGTTGTTTGTCTGTTGTTGAACTTTAATTTGTTTGCTTGCTCACATCGACTCGGATGGAGTTAATTGGCAATATGGGAAGCCTCTGGCTAGTTATATTTGGAGCTTGGGCTTTTTAAGCCGCACCGAATCTACAAATGGGAACCAGCGACCCAGGTTTCGCTCGCGATTCGAAATATAACTGCAAAATTGGGCTTTACAGTGAACAGAAATCAGAACAATTGGTAGCAGTGCAGCTCATGCAAACTAATAGGGAGCAAATTTAAAAACGAATTATTTTATATTTGCTCCCAGGGCACATATGCGGAAACTAAAACGGAACCGTTAACCGAAATAAACCAATTTTTATAGTCAATTGGAACCGGAACCGAAATCGAAACAAACATTTTGTTGGGACCAAAAAACCGTTTATTGTTATTGGAACCGATATGAGCGGAAAACAGAACTGAACGTTGGTACGGGACGGTTTCGGTTTTTTTCCTTTGCTGAGCTCAAGTCGCAGTTTGCAATGCAAAAAAAAACAATCATAATACGTCCTTTCACGATGCCATATTTTCTTGCAACTTTTTTAGAGTCATAAAATTTAAGCACTCCCTAAAAAATGACACTTGCAAGAAAATCTCGCATATTGTAAAGGGCGCTTAACTTACTATGGTTGATTTGTTTTTGGCAGCAAACTAAAATATGTGCATAATATGGCTAAAAGATTACTAAGAAAACGCAGAATCCAAGGAGTACTTCAAAGGAGAAGGTTAAAGAGAGTCTTACCCAAGGACCTCAACTCACCGCGACTCTAGAGAACACCATCTACACCAAATTTCCATATTTTTCATTAAATCTTACATTAAAACACTTATACATTATCGATAGGACTAAAAGCACTGCCAAGTACTCTTAAACCTAATACTTAACTAGTATGGTAAAATGGTAGCAAAAGGCTCCAAATAAAAAAGCATTTATGTAAAGCTGAAAATCCTTTTGAAAACAATCTTTTTTTAGTGGCATATTTTGGACTCTAGGTATAACGTAACGCTAAGTAGTGCGCAAAAAAAACTTGTGTCGATCTTTTACTAAATATTTCTAAAAACAATTTCGTCGTTTGCTGATCAATCACAATCACTCCTTAATGATGAATGCAGTTCAAATTATGGTTCATCGGTTTTCGACGAAGCAACGAGGCTAATTGATTTTGCATGAAAAGATTCTTCAAAATAATATAGTAAATATCGGTTATATGATGCATTGCTTGTATGCAAATACCGGTTATATGCAAAAGTATTATATTTTAGTGCATTATGTACAACTTGATATAAGAATTCTAATTGCTTGTATGCAAATCGCTTTTAAGCAAATATCGCTTATACAAACATTTTTATATAAAGTTTAAAATTTCTGCGTACTATTTGAATCGGTTATAGCAAATTTGTCACACAGCTGAACAGATAAGAAAGAAAAGAAAAGTTCGGTTTTTGATTGACTCAAAACCAACAATTGTATTGTAACAATTGTAAAATAAGAAGAAACAAGACAACCATCTATTTTTCCAAAGACTTTTAATATCAGCAGAAAATTTTTCAGAATTATTTAAACTTGGGAAAATCGATTTTATCAAAAATTTGTACCTTATCTTCGCGTTTAGTTTTTCTTGTAACGTCGTTCAATGCAGCTTACTTTAAATCAAATTTGGTTGGAATAGGACACTTAATATGGCAACAGGACCAACAATGTAAAGATACCTCGCTAAACATACGATTATGCAGATATCTCGTAAGCCTGACGTGCTGGGAGAAATGACGATTTATCTGAGCTCAGCGGCCAAAAATACATAATGGTTGCAAAAGTGGGTATTTTTTTTGTATTGTGTGTCTTCTGATGGCTGCGGTCTATGCTGGTGCCGCATAGTCGCACTGAACACGCTTAATTGCTTGGTATGTGACCAGCAGTGTTCCCTTCTTTCGCCAAGAGCTTTCGTAGCTATGGCTTGAGGGCCCCATTTCTTTCTAACTTTTCGGGCTGTGTTCTCCGCGTGCCTGCAAAGAAGAGATTGTCAAAAAGTCACTCCCAAGATTTTTAGGAATTTTTCCTCCGACCACAATGACATTGAGCTGAGTGTTCATACTCATCTTTGGTCCAAGTAGTGAAAATAGTTGAGCTGGATTTTCCAGAGGAGAGACAGGTTTTTACCAGCCAGGTATACTGAGACTGTTGGGAGGTAGGAGTTTCTGCTCTCCACTTGTTCTATTTCTTGTTGATGTTCTAGCTTAAGGTATATATTTTGTGCATTTCTGTATTTGCTTTCACGCGCCGTAAGATCATTCTGGCACCCCTTCTCCATGTAGAAATGTAAAATCGCTTCAAATTGTAAGATTATCTGACACATAGCAGCTGGAAGAAGAGAAACCGTGTTATTAAAAGATGCTTGTTGGTGAAGGATAAAGCAAGGCTCTGCAGCATTTGGCATTAACTAACTGTAACTAATCCTCACAAGAAAAGGAATGAGAAAATAGCACCAAGCAAAGTTTTAAATAATTCAAAACCCAGAAGCAATACTGATTTTCTTAGGGCAGTAAATCTTAAATGTCATGAAAGTCCGAATTTCCAAGGTTCAATCTAAATAGATGCCGAATACATCCAATGTGACAATGAACTTGCCTGATTTGGAATTATTTCGGACGAGAAGATTGTACTATTGTGATGTATTGAAAGAAAATTAAAATCCATTTGAGGATAATTATTTTGCTCAATACAAAACATCCCTTAACAAAAGAGGCCCTACTTAATTTACATTCACTACTTCGAAACTTTTCTTATATAATAATACCTAATATTACCGCTTTTGAAAACATTGAAACAAACGTAAAGTGATTTAAGTTACCCTTATCTAATAGCTAAATTACACATAAGTATTAACTATATGCCATTCACTGAATTCACTGAATTGCTTATATGCAAGTTTTGGCTTACAACCGATAGATTGCTTATATGCAAATGATTTGCATATAACCGATAACCGCTTAAATGCAAATATCGCTTATATGCAAAAATATTGCTGCATTATAACTTTTGCATATAAGCGATATTCACTGT
>JAEIFU010002374.1:0-45249 GCA_018904235.1 Lordiphosa stackelbergi
TAACACTAAATTTCATGCATAAGCTCGGTTCATGTACAAGACCTCCCTGGACCATAGGAATAAAACCACATAACACTTAAAAAATGCTTTTCAAGACCACAAATGACATCACGTAACTACAAAAATATGATTACGACAATACTAAACGCGATATACACCATGGATGACCATGTTTCCACTGATCTAAGAGCTATTTTTTTTTTTTTTTTTTGGCAACAGGCGTCATTCTGAAGTTTAAGAAAATTGTCTCGCTTTGCGGCGCCGACACGCGCAAGAATACGTCACAACCAGTGTAATTGCCTTACATAATAGTAAGTTGAAAGAACAAAAATCAATTCATGTTGCAGCTGGGCGCAACCGGTACAGTGTGCGCGCTCGAGACCGGCTTGGCAATGAAGCAGATGTTTGCAAATTAAAACAGATGATTTTATCTGATAAGGTTGGTTTTTTACTGTTTTTGTTGTTGGACTGCTCCCAAACTTAAATATCGTGACCACCGCTGGTATAAAACACTGTTCCTAATCATATCTACAAAGTAAATTATCATTACACAGCTAAGAGAAGTAACACTTATCTTGTTCTACTTTCGTTTTCTGTTATAATATAACTATTATCAAAAAACACTTTGAACATATATTATTTTTTAAGTGTTATTGAACAACAGTTAAATTTTCTCTCAACATTTTTTCGGTTATCAGAAAACACAAATAAAACAAAAATAAAAATTAAACTCAGTGAGAAACCGAAATTGCCTATGATTTTTGTGTTTCTCTCAGTGAGAAATACTTTGAAAATTTGTGTTGACAGTTATTCCGGGACCTCTGCATCCAAGTGATCTCTAAAAGCCAGATTCGGTGCAACCTATGTGAATGATCGTGAGCAGTTAATTCTTCATCTCTTTTTTTCTTTTGCACAAAAAATTTTTACACACAAATGATCACCTGATGCAGTGGTTCCGTGATTGCTGAAAATTAACCGAATTTAATTTTTCTTGTTGATTTTCCTTAATGATAAATGGGCATTTAATAATTCCTTAAAATTAGTTTAAGTAAAGTAAATATCTTTAACTAGTAGATTAACGTTTCCTGTAATTTGCTGAGCAGTATGAGTCTGGTAGCCAATAGAGAATAATTCTACATATATATTACATATATATCTAATTATAACTTCCCTCTAATAGCACAACGATATCATCTACGTCATCTTGGGCCCAACGATTACAGCGATGAGCAACAAAATGCTTAAAGAATTTGTGAGTACTTGTAATATACAATGGTAAATTGCGTCTCTTGGGTATATATATATCTATATCTCTATAAATATAAAAAAGAGAGTGTCCTGACTGACTGACTGACTGACTGATTGATTGGCAATCATCGCACAGCCCAAACGGTAAGAGATAGAAAGCTGAAATTTGGACAGGAGTTTCTGTTAGTGGTGAAAGTGCGTACTAAGACGGGTGGAGTGGGAAGTGAGGGAACTGGGTGAATCGAACGTAGAGAGGGATGGGAGGGACCAGGGTGGGAGTTGGAGGGAAAACCCATCAGCAAAGAGCATACTGTTAAAGGAGCTGGTGACCGTCGCACAGCCCAAACCATATAAGATAGAAACATGAGATTTTCACAGTAGTTTTATCTAATGCTGAAAGTGAGTACTAAGAACGGATTTTGGAAAATTCTGTCGGAAAATGTGGAAAATTCGCTGGAAAACTGTTCTATGAAACTTTTTGTTTTTCATCCGATCAAGTTTAAACTTATTTTCAAAAGATCTATATGAAAATTCAACAACAACTGCATACCAAACTTCTGGAAAATTCACCCCCTGGGTGGAAAGTGGGTGGTCAAGGTTGTATGGGCGAAACTATAGTTGCCAGCGATGTGCTCCAAACACATTTTCAAAATTACACATACTAAGACATAAAAAAAGAGACATTCAAAGTTTGGAAAATCTATTCCTAAAGTCGGAAAATTCATATAAGGTTCTGTCGCGCATTATTTGTGAACGTCTAAAGCCGCTTATTAACACCATTGGACCTTGTATTGACCTGATGAATACCACAGACCAGAAATTCACATTACGACAAATCCTGGAAGACCTATAGAGAGGCATCAACACACACCATCTATTTGTTGATTATAAATCGGCCTTCGACACGCCGATAAGGTAAAGGTTTTTTGAAGCCTTGTCTACCCTTGGTACACATGCAAAGTACGTCCGTCTTTGCATGATGACGTTGAGAAGTACACAAAGCTCCGTCAAAATTGGAAAGAACCTTTCCGAACCATTTGATACCAACAGAGGTTTTAGGCAGGGCGATACCTTATCGTGTGACTTCTTCAATCTACTGATGGAATATATACTGCGCCGGTGCCCACATGCCAACAGAACGGGCGCCTTTATTTATTAAGATCTAATGCTACTCGCTGATGGGTCTAGCGGTGAATGAGGACAAGACGAAATACCTTGTATCCGCGGACAAAAAGTCCTTGCGTCTTGGACAATCTGTTACAATGGGAGAATACAACTTTAAAGTTGTAGAGGATTTTGTTTACCTCGGAACGACGATAACCAGCGACAACAACATCAGTCTGGAAATCCGACGAACGATCACTCTTGCAAACCGATGCTACTAAGGGCTAAGTAGAGAGCTCAAGAGCAGAGACCTCCAGCGAAGAACAAAATTAGCCCTAAACAAGTCGCTTATCATCCCAGTCCTGAAATACGGCGCAGAAGCATGGACAAAGACAGCAGCGGATGAAGCGGCGATTGGCGTGTTTAAACGAAAAATTCTTCGGAGGATTTATGGACCTTTAAAAGTTGGCGATGATTTCCGCATTCTAAATAATGACGGACTGTATGAGCTGGTGCGCTGGAGCGGCTGCGCTGGTTAGGACATGTCAACAGGATATGAAGAAGCTCCCGTAAGGAAAGCTTATTATTCGAAGGCGGCTGACTACGGAGGAAGAGGCATGCAGGGAGACCTCGACTAAGATGGGATGACCAGGTGCGGAAAGATATTTTCCAAGCTGGCGTGAAAAACTGGTGCCAGCTCGCACGGAGTAAAAGCGACTGGCGGACATGGGTTGCAGCGGCTGAGACCGTCGAACGTTTGTGATGCAAGTATCGGGCCAATCAAGAAGAAGAGAAGAGAAATGAAGTTGAATTGTCTCCTTGAATTATTTATTGAACAGCATTAGTAACTATAATATTTTTTCTGTATTACCTTTAATTTTTTTATTCTTTTCTTGCACTAATAAAAGTCAGTAAGATTAAGCTCAATATACCTATTATTAAAACATGAATGGTCACTACGAATTAAAATGAATTCTTAAACTGATTTGATGATCTGTCTAGTACTCGTGCACAACTCTCACAAAATGATATATAGGGGTAAAATCCTTTATTATTATTATTTGTTGTTGGTGTGGTGCACTGCGACCAATATTGGTCTATTGTGCCCCCCTACTGAGTTTACAGCTCTCCTAGCAGCCCTATTTCCTGTACAAACGCCAGGATTTTTGTGGGCTCTAAGATGCCGATATTGCTTGGGTGTAGAATGTGTTTCCCAAATCTGCTGAGTCTGCGCCTCGCTAGGGCGTCGCAATGTGCTAGTATATGTTCAGAGGACTCCTCCTTCTCTTCACAGTATCTGCAAAGTTGGGTGTTTGTTATTCCCAGCTTATACATGTATTCCGCAGTCTAAAGTGACCCGTATAGAGCCCTGTCAGAATCCTGAGGCATTCTTTCCTTGTTGGATTAACTTTGGAACCTTTTGAAGTTGTGGTTCACTATTAATGCTTTAGCTTGTCTCATTCCTTTGGTGTTACCCAAGAGGCTGTTCTAAGCGTATTCTCGTCCATTCTTGGAGTCCTTTTATTGTGTTTGGCCTATACCGCAATAGGGCTCTGGTCATTTGCGGTGGCTTGCCGTGCCAGTTCATCAGCCAATTCGTTTCAGGGATGTTGTTGTGTCCCGGTACCCATCGTAGGAACGGAGTTGTTCCTGCTGCCTAGTTGGTCTAGTTTGTTCTTTGTCTCTAAGACTAGCTTAGAGGTGAACTATTACTATTGAGCGCTTTAAGCGCTGCTTTGCTATCGGAGAGGATAGCTATTTCTCTATTATGGTAGTTCTTTTCCATATTACGGTCTGCGTCCGGGGAGGGCATACTTCAGCTTGAAGATGCTTTGTGGAGTTCTCCCATTGGTTCCAGATATTTTCGTTCCTGGTCCCGTTACCCCAAGTCCAATTCCTTGGGGCGTCAGGGACCCGTCTGTATACCACATAATTGTGTGTGGTTGCATTTCATATGTTTCTTCTAGTGAGATCCATTTTTCTCTTATTACTTTGGTGTACAGTAAAGTTCCTGTCAAAGTGATGCTCGGCCACCATCTTGTCTCTGGATAGGAGGATTAAAGGGATTTCCCCTTCGGCTTACAGAGTCTCTGAGGCTTACTAAGTGGTTTCTACCTCCTTCTGCTGTTAATCTAAGCAGTGTTGCTTTCTTCAGGCAGATGGTATGGTGGAGCAAGTGTTAGCTCCATCAAAACCTCGACGCCGAGGTATTTGACTACTTTTTCTGGTGTAGTGAAGCAGCCGGATAGGCATGTTGGCCTCATTCTGCTTAGCTTGTATTTTCTAGTGATCGGTACTATGATGGTTTTCGCAGGAGTTTAGGTTGAGCCCAAACTCTTGCACCAATCAGACGTAACTTTCAGTCCCCTCTGGACTAAGTCACATAAGGTTTTCTTCGTATTTTCTCTCGCAAGGATGACAATGTCATCGCATCCTTGGCATGTTATGCCCAAGGAGACGAGTTTCTCAAGGAGCTCATCCACTAGAAGGCTCCACAACAGTGGGGGAGAGAACTCCCCCTGAGGGCACCTCTAGTTGTGGTTACTGTGATGGTTTCTTCGTCTGCCACTCAGAGGCTTCTCTGAATCGTAGAAGTGAATCTACCCATCGGCCTACTGTGGGGTTTACTCCTCTTCCGATTAGAGCATTCTTGACAGCACCATAGGATGTGTTGTCGAATGCTCCCAAGCTCTAGGAAGGCGCATAGGGCCCTTCCTTGTCTTCTTGTTTTCTCGAGCATCTTCCCGAGTTGATACAATGCCGTGTCGGTTGAACGGGCCTGTTCTATACGCGTGCTGTGTTGGTTGGTGGGGTGCCTCCTTCAGCAGCTTGCTTCTTATGCTGTTGTCCACTAGCTTTTCAATCGTTTTCAGTAAAAACGATGTCAAGCTAATAGGTCTAAATGACTTGGGGTTAATTTATCCTTCTTCCACCTTGGGGATAAGACTGGGATATACCCGCAGTTGCCGACTGCTGGTGATG
This sequence comes from Lordiphosa stackelbergi, assembly GCA_018904235.1. Lineage (NCBI taxonomy): Eukaryota > Metazoa > Arthropoda > Insecta > Diptera > Drosophilidae > Lordiphosa > Lordiphosa stackelbergi. Next base: position 5,335 of record JAEIFU010002374.1, read on the forward strand.
ACCTTCCTGAGGGTGGGTCAGTGTCCTTTCCTTCCTGCAGGAATGCTGGATAATGCTATCCGGTCAGGAGATTTGAAGGGTTGAAATGTTTCATTGCCCATTCAGGTCCGCGGACACCATTTTCTTGGCTTCTGCCCAGTCGGAGCTACGAGGGTGGTAGTAGTGCTCTTGGTCGACACATCCTTCCACGGAAATGCTTCCCGGGAAGTGGGTGTCTAGCAAGAGACGTACTCCTTCGCTCTCCCCATAGGCATTATCCGTTTGAGCCAGATGAGTTTACATCCGACTGTGGCCAGGTCTCTATACAATTTCCCTCCTTCTTTTCATGTCTTCTATAGACTCGCAGAATTTCCTGTAATTCTTTCTTTCGGCTTTCCTGATCTCACTATTGTATAGCGTCAAGGCTGTATTTGTGCCCGCCTGATTCTTTTTCTTTTTTGGAAGAATTCGGGTCTTCTTCCTGAGTTTCTCCAAGATAGAATTCCACCAAGGAGCATCACTTTCTTTTCTCGATTTCTAGAGGACAATTCTCCTCGTACGGATCGATTATGCTTTATTTAGTTCGTCGACTAAAATTTCTAGTTCTAATAGGTGTTTCGGTAACGAATCCTAGGCATATTGTTTTCCTAGCGTGGAAAAGAAGCCTCCCCAATTTGTTTCACGGGGGTTCCTGGTAGAGATATTCTGCTGCGTGCTCGCTTCAATCTAAATTGGATCATTCTATGGTCCTCACTCTCCAGTGAGACCAGCCAATCCTTTACGAAAGGTTTAATTGACTTGCTGCAGAAAGGTGAGGTCAAGGACTTCCTCCCTTACCCGAGTTACAAAAGTTGGGACAGATCTACATTACGTATTTCCAAGTCGAGCCTGGACATAAATTCTAGTAGGCACTCACCTCGGTCGTTCACATCGGAGCTTCCCCATGCGACGTGGTGGGCGTTGCGTCACATCCGACAACAAGCGGCAGGCGTTTGCTCCTGCAGTTATTCTGCCATGGACCGACACCTCTTGGGGGGACACATACCGTCTCCAGCGAAGTAGCAGAGGCTATGACCATGGTCTTTCCTTGCTTTGCTTCGGTGGTCACTATCGTGACGCAGTCCTGGAAAGAAATTCTGAAAGGATAGTATATTTAATATTCTTCCTTACATTAGCAGACTCTGGGAAGGCATGCCTTTGGTCCTTCCTTTACTATAGGGACAACTAAAAAGTTAGAACGTTTGTCCAATGTCGGAGGAAAAATGAGTAGAGGGGCATATAACAACAAAGCTCCCCTCTATCAGGTATTATCTCCCCAGATTCCTTTCTCTTGGCGTGTCTGCGTCTCCGTTTATTAATTAGTCTTGATTGTTATACACTTGAAAAGTGTATTATAATTTTGCCCAGAAGTGTGCAACGCATAGAAGGAATCATCTCCCGACCACATAAAGTATATATATTCTTGATCAGCATGACGAGCTGAGTCGATTAAGCTTTGTCCATCCGTCTGTCCGTCTGTCTGTTTCTACGCGAACTAGTCCTCAGTTTTGGAGCTATCGATCTGAAACTTTGCACAGAGTCTTCTTTTACTTTGCACGCGCTAATATGTCGGAACCGACCGGATCGGATAACTACTTCTTGTAGCTGCATACAAATGTTCGGTCGGAAAGGATTTTAGTGAGAAAAACTTTTTGCTCTCAATATAACTGCTCTCAAACACGGTATGGGGGTAATGGTTCCATGTCTATTTAACACAAAACAATTTTAACACGTCAATTAAACACGTCATTTTGTCAACATAACACAAATTCCAACACTAGGAATTTCCACACACTGCAATTGTAACACAATACAAGTTTACCACAAGCAATTTTAGCCAAAGCTAATTTAATCATCTCTCAATTCAACACACAATAAGCACGAAGAAACTGGAATTACAGTGATCCTATGACTCTAAGACGGGAATTCATTGATGTAAAATAAAATTGTAAGCTATTCTAAGAATAAAAGTGGAAAGTGTATTACTACAATCCGTGAATTTTTATCTTGGACCCTTAATTTTTATTTTTTGATAATTTATTCCCAAATTTAATACCCATCTATCTAAAAATATAAAAAATATTTAAATATATTTATAAATTTTTTTTTTTGCTTGTATAGACCTAGGTTTGGCTGCATTTTTAATATCGCATGTTTAAAAATAAATAATAAATGACCCATTTCTACTAAAATTGTTTTTAGTATAGTTTGGAATGCTGAGTTTCGTAAATCTATTGAAATATAAAATAAGGGGAGTAGAGGGAATTGGGTTTCTGGGCTATAAGGTAGTGTAATATATTTTAGCATTCTTTTCATGTTAAGTAATTATAATATAGCAATTGGGCTTGATTCTGCACATAACACCTTTTTATTTTCTACCAATGTTTGTTTTATTTTAATTGACTCAATGAATGTTTCCATTACGAATAAAAGACTTGAGTTTTTTTACGTAAGGCTTCCCCTGTTGCTGTGCAAAATAAATGTATGCAGTGGTTTTCTAAGTGAAGTTAAGCGCGCCGCAGGCAAACCTTTTTAAAATCGCGCGATTTTGCAAAAAAAAATTTTGTTTGCAGCGCAATCTTCCTATGTAATCTGAAAATCAACAAAATCACAAGACAAATGCATCTGTGTATATTATACAATTACATTTAATTTTTTAACCTTTTTTGCAATGCATTTTAACTTATTGATTATATCGGAATTGGGCTCAAAACTACACTCAATAATTTTTTGCCTTTCATCGTAGTGACAATATTTCTTTCGATTTTTTTTTGCAATCTCAAGGTCTACTGAATGCTGGTCTAGAAATGCATTTACTAATGTTTGTTCCTTTTTGTTGCGTCTCAATGAATTTTTCAATTGTTGCAAGATAGACCTGAATTTTTCCATTGAAAGCGTTGTGCTAGCCTTTAACGCTGTTGTTGGTCGTGGCGTGTCACATCGACATCTGAGACTAAACTGATTTCGACCCGTTAAATTTAAATAAGCAATTTGCTGGCTTGTAGAGCAGAGATATTTTAATGTTTCAATTGTTATAAATAATTTTGTTAAAAATATCTAGTGTTGAATTTGTTCCATTACTAAATTGACGAATGTTAAGATTGAACTGTATCGTTGTTTTTTTTTGACGTGTTGTATTGACATGTGTTTAATTTGAATGTGATAAAATTGATTTATGCTGAAATTGTATTGTGTTGAATACGCATGTGTTGAAATTGCTTGTGATAATTTTGTGTTTTGATGAATTTGTGTGTTGAGTGAAATTGTATATGTGTTAAGTAGACGTGTCACCATGGGTAATATGTAATGTTTTTAAGCTGATCTGCGAAGTTTGGTCGAAGTCGCTAACCGTTGAGACAAGCTATTTCAAGTGTATCAAAACTTCGGTACAGACGAAGTTAGCTTTGCCTTTCTCGTTTTCTTATTATTTTGGTTTTTGTTTATTTTCAAACTCGCGCATTATTATTAAATGTGACAGCGTAACCAGTACGATTATGTATGAAATCAGCTTTATATGTTTATGTTAAGTTTAAGTAGTAGTAGGGTTAATGTTTTATACTATGATCTTTTTTTTTGTTTGTGACTAGTGCACTAATGTAAAAGGTTATCCTTGTAGCACTAGGAATCAAGAAATTAATAAATAAACAAGTGAGAAAGTCGGTCAAGCCCGACTATAACATACTCTGTACCTCTCTCTCTCTCTCACTTTCTCTCTCACTTTCTCTCTCTCTCTCTCGCTCTAAGATTGTGCGGCTTTGGTTGTGAAAGGGTGGGTGGATTTCACTTATTTGCTCATAACTCGAGAACCGCTCATCCGATCTTTATCATTTCTAATTATATACATTTTGCTAATGACTAACTAACTCTAGAAATTACGAATGATCTATCTACAAAACTGTGGGAGATATGACGTTTTTTCAAAATTGCGGGGGCCTAAGGGGGCGTGGCAAAATTTGAAAATAAACTTGATCTGCCTGCAAGTATAAGATGCATTTGTCCCATACAGTCAACCTCTATCTCTAACATCTCTGAGATCGGTTTGTTCATACGGACGGACAGACGGACGGACAGACGGACGGACGGACAGACGGACATGGCTATATCGACTCGGCTGTTGATGCTGATCAAGAATATATATACTTTATAGGGTCGGAAATGATTCCTTCTCCATGTTACATTCTTTTGCACAAACTTAATATACTCTATTTACCTTCGGTACAGAGTATAAATAATTATATCGTAACTAGGGTAGAAAGAACTTCGACCAATCCGACAAGCTGGACACGAGCACAGCAAGAATGCGCACACTCGAACTTAGTCGTGAAATTTAATGATATCTTAGCGAATAAACAGCAGCTAAAATTGAACAAGACAATACACATTTTGAACATTCTAATTAGTGTGTATGTTCATATAGCAGTACACAATGTAACAACTTTGTTGCAGAATAATACAAAGTCAAGTTTTTAAGCGCAATTTTAAATCGATATTTCTTATACATACATAAGTCAGCATAATTGATTCAGCCAGAATATGAACATGCTCTCGGCTCGTGGCTCACGTTGCCGCTTAGCAATATATATGTAAACAAATATACATAAGACCGCTGCCTCGCCACCGAGCAGAGCAACTTAGCCTAAGATATATTTTGTGACATTAATAAAGGAGAACCGAACAGAAGAACAACTGAATTGAACGCTTTCTGGGATTGTGGTTTTCTTTTTATTTCAACATGGCGACCGTGAAGAGATTCGGATCTTAACTCAGATTAAAGATCCCTAAAAACCAACAAGACGTGCCAATCAAATTAAGCCGTCGTCCTGCGTCCACGCCCAACTTCTAAACAAACCGAGTTGCCAACAGCATCAATGGCAACCCGTGGCGAGAGAAAACAACGCCTGAGTCAAAAAGGCCCACGCACCCAGCATTGTAAGCAGGAGCTTACGGGACCAAGGATAACCACTGAGTGAGTTGTGTGCGAAATAACTTTAAGTTGGGCTAAATACCAAAAAACTACGATGATAAAATGCCAAAAACAAGAAGAAGTGGCATCATCAATCGAGCAATAACAAGGCTCGCACATCTAAAAAATTTACTTAATGCTGATACCCCACCAAATTGTTACCGAAATTGATACCTTGAGGAGTACATAAAAGCCCAACTTAACATAAGAAAATCGACCACACACTCACATGCAAACATAAAAACAACTGGAAATATTAATAAACCTCCATCAAAAATATAAATACTAAAGCTGGCAAAAGCATGCCCGCCTGACTGCCAAGGGCCATTCAGTCCATACTTCATCTATACTTGTTGCGCGTTGCCAGCAAGCGGCAACAACGAATAGCCTGTGCCAGCATCGGAACAACAACCCAAGACGACCCTCCATTACTACATACCCGCCTGGCAGATGACCTGCGCTGGCCACTAAACACTCTAAACACACTAACAGCACCGGCTCCGCCTGAGCCCATAGGCCTAGGACAACTGCAGCACCCTGTGCGAGGACAAGCACCGGCCCCGCCTCAGCCCAAAGGCTTAGGACAACAGCAGCAGCCTGAAGGACGTCCGAAGACACCAATAAATTTTAATTAAATTAAAAAATAAAATTTAAATTTCAAAATCAATGCAAATGCGCCATTAAGATAAAAACAAAAAACAAACTGTAAAAACCAAAATTGTAAAAACCGAGCTCAAATCAGCCCGGCAGAGTATGGCCCGCAAAGCCATACGCAAAATAGGCATGAATTTGTACACCGTCAAGCGCGGTAAAATATTTGACATCACACTTCGTGTGTTTTAAAATAACAAGTAACTGCAAATAAAAAAACGAGAAAGGCGAATCTAACTTCGTCTGTGCCGAAGTTCTGATACACTTGAAAAAGCTTGTCTCAACGGATAGCGACTTCGACCAAACTTCGCAGATCAGCTTAAAAAGATTCAATATTACCCATGACCGTGTTTGAGAGCGGTAATATTGCGAACAAAACAATTTTTCGCACTAAAACCCATTTTCCGAGCGAACATTTGTATGGCAGCTACAAGAAATAGTCATCCGATCCGGTCGATTCCGACATATTAGCAGCGTGCAGTAAAAAAAAGATTCCGTGCAAAATTTCAGATCGATAGCTTCAAAACTGAGGGACTAGATCGCGTAGAAACAGACAGACGGACAGACGGACGGACAAAGCTTTATCGACTCAGCTCGTCATGCTGATCAAGAATATATATACTTTATGTGGTCGGAGATGATTCCTTCTATGCGTTGCAAACTTCTGGACAAAATTAAAATACACTTTTCAAGTGTTTAAAAAAAACGATCTTGAAAACTTTCAATAAAATGAGATATATACTAAACAAAGAAAAAACATAAATTTATTACAAAAAAAACCCAGTTACCATTTCAAACTGGACCTTCCATTAAAAATAGACATAGGTTGGCTCAAAATGGGTCTCATAGATACCAAGACCGTTGATTCAACGGCAAATGTAATAAATAAAGTCGAGGTTACTTCACCCGACCTAGAGGTTATTACATTTCTTCTAATTGTAATTGTCATATCATTGAGCGTAAGCATTTTCTTCAGGTTATATAAGCTGCACAACAAGTGCTTAAAGAAAAATACATCAGCAAGGCAAATGACCTGGATAAGGTCTAAGAAAAATAGAACAGATGAATACTTATTCAGCCATAAGGTTTACCTTTTTGGAAGACCCAGAATTTAGAAATAGAGCAATTCAAATCATTGCAAATGACAATTCGCCCATATCGATACACGACTTTGAAAACCAATACGTAGAGCAATTGTAGCTCCACTCAAAAGGGTATTGTACTATCTACTATTCCCGAGATACGAGTAATGTCCGAAATATCCGAAAATCTAATACTCGAAAGGACACTAAAAATCAAGGTACAGACCTAGAATAAAAATAATTAATTAATTTACCATCCACATGGAAATGGAGAGAAATAGCGATATTCATCCAACGGCAAAGAGAGCAATTTGACAAATCGTTTAAATGTCTCAATAAAAGTGCATATATCTCGAACGAGACGAAAATCATGCACACTGAGATACTAATTAGTACTTATAATAAGGTAACGAACGATAATAGAGCTAGACTTAACTCATTACACTTAACACAATCTTCAGACGTTATCAAGTGTCTCAGAAAAATATTATACATATATCAGACAGGCACAATTTACAAATATTCTGCCCTCTATATTAAATTCACCAGCAAGTTTTGACCGATCGGTATCAATGGATGACAAGTCCAGCATACCGGAAGAAGTAACAGAAGCAGTAAAACCTGCCAGTATACTAGTAGAAATCAATTCAGATTCGTTACCATCATCTTTAGCAATAAAACCTGTTGATCAGAAACAACACGGAAGAAAACTGCATTTAGAAAGGTTTGTAACCGCTTTAAAGCTGGTCGAACTTACTAAAGGCGAACAGGAAGCAATGGCAGTTTTTTCAAATATATTTTAACAAGGGCATTTAAACACCGCTACCTGCGGTCGCCTGAAGCCGAGGCGCACAAAAATAGAAATTAGAACCTAAAAAATAAGCAACCCCCAAGAAGGAACACATCTGTTAGTAATAAGTCATTTCTGTGCTTGGGGTAAAACCAAAAAATGTATAAAAGGGAAAACTCAATACTTTAATAAAGATTCAGCTTCTAGAAGAGGAGCTAATCACTTGCACCATATATGCGTTTTATTTATTGGTCCTTCGTCCCTGTAAAGGCCGAACTTGCTATATTAAACGGCATTTTGCTCAGGTCGGTAAAAAGGCTGTTTCCTTTAAAGGAAACAAGTAAGAGTGTTGCGGTCGAGTGTCCCGACAGCAAAATACCCTGTTCAAAGTAAAGTGGTTCCTATAGATTTGAACTACTTTTATTTTCAAATTTATTTGAACAAAATCGGGGTTTATATTTTTATTTGTTTTTGCTCGTTTTTTAATATTTTTTTATTTTTTTTTTTTTTTTTTTTTTTTTTAGGGGGGGGTTTTATTTTTTTTTTTTTTCTATATTAAATTTTTGGTTTTACTTTATTTGAATAAGTTTTAGAGTGTTGCGTCGCTAACTCTTATAGCAGCCCCGCGCCTGAATGTTAAATCCCTTGACCCGTGTTACTACGCCCCTGTCTATTTTCGTAGATCAACCGTTATGTATGCTTTGTAGTTTTGTAGTTTCTTTTGCATGCATATGGAACGGCTAGCTTCTAATCCGTTGCTATGCCTGGCTTTAGTAAAGAATTTTCTGGCAAGCGGTGTACATGTGCATAAACAACAGAGGCGAGGAAAGCACAAATGTAAGACAAAAACAGCCAATTATGTAATATACAGAACTAAAACATGAAAATAAAGATTTCAGCTCTTCGTCAGCACACATTTGAATTAACCCACAATTTAAGCCTTTGTGTTGGGCAGCGGACTGTGGGGGAGCTCGAAGTCGGTGCTATTTTTTTGGTAAAAGCCTCTGGCACGCATCGCGAACCAACATCCTGAAATATTTATTTCCAACCAGAAAAATCTGGAGATATTTTTCTGGCTGCACGACCTGTAATACGTTTTCAACTCCCAAATCAGACGTGGAGTGCAAGAGCGGCAGTACGTGAACAACGAACCGGCTTGCAAGGGAACAAAGAAGAGATCGTGTGCAAATATTTCATCAGCCAAATCACCTTTTCCTGCTTATGAGGACTTCATCCACGGTGAAAACTAGCCAGTAGCACGTGAACAACGAGCTGGCTAACCAAGTGAGAAGCGAGAGCGCGAGGAAAAAGAAGCGGCTGAACCAGTGTGAAAAGTTGAACATAACCTGAAACATTACGTAATCTGTGTGAGGTCGTCTGGCCGTATAGAGAACCTAACCTCAACTGTTGCGTAACTCCGTCTCGTGTTTGGGACAAGATGTCGAGCCCAGACAAGGATGCGACTGATTTGGAGTCCGGCATAGGACAATCAGTGAGATCAATGGTGATACAACTGGATTCCAGGCAATCTAATTTGCAAAACAGCTCGACACCTGAGGCCCAGACTGACCATGGCGCAGGTGACAGCGAAACTACAAATCAAAAGCTGTTTGACGGAACATTTTTCAATCGCACAGGAGTCGACAGTGTGATTGGGAAATTGTCAGTGCCCGACCCATCGCCATGGGGCACTCACGAGACAGCTTTAGTGCCACCACAAGGTGTGAGCCCGCCATTTCTAGCAAATACGGCTGTATTTAACCGCATGACGCCGGCACTTGGCAGCGTATATACAAGCACAAATGCAGCGATGCCAACCCTTCTGGCTTCCTCCACGTCGCAGGGACAAAGTACCGGAGTACAGCCTTTGGACAAGGATCAGAGGAATGCCGCATTATCTTCAGCCCAGATATCAGCGCGCCATGTGCTGAGTAGAGACCTACCTATTTTTTCTGGAAAGCCTGAAGACTGGCTGCTCTTTATCAGCAATTATGAGCAGTCCACTGAGAGATGCGGATTCAGCAATGAAGAGAACCTAATCCGGCTTCAGAGGTGTCTCAAGGGACCAGCTATGGACGCTGTGCGAGGCAAGCTGATGTGTCCGGCTACAGTGCCGTATGCTATAGGCACCCTACGGATGCTGTATGGACGTTCCGAAATTGTCTATTCCAGCCTGCAGAGGAAGCTAAGAGAAGAGCCATCCATACGTCCAAATGATTTGGATTCGGTAATTCGCTTTGCTCTGGCCGTGCAAAACTACTGCGCAACGATGGCTGCGATTGGGCTCAACGAGTACTTGCATGATCCAGCGCTGCTAACTGCCCTTGTAGAGAAGATGCCGAGCGACCTAAAATTGGATTGGGGAAGATATCGGCTGACTCCAGGCGGGGGCGCTGCCAATTTATGCATGTTTGATAATTGGCTGTTCAACGTCGCAATGTGTGCTTCTATGGTGACACCATATGCTCCTCAAATAGAAGATGGTGCCAAAGGAGCGAAGAAGACGACAAAGGAACGAGTTTTTGTGCATAATGAAATACACAGCCGTGAATCCGGTCGACGCGAGAATGGATCACAGGAGTTAAAGAAGACTTCGTGCCCAAAGTGTAATGGAAGCCACCAGCTGGCAGCCTGCCGCGATTTTCTGGAGATGAGCAGTGGCCAGAGGTGGGATATGGTGAAAAACAAGAGACTATGCTTCTGCTGTTTTGGGCAACACATAATCCGAAATTGTACAGCAAAGAAGAACTGTGGCGTCGATGACTGCAAAATGGTACACCACATTTTGCTGCACGCTGCTGCTTCAAATGGCAAAAGTGCGCAGCCGAGTCAGCGCGCAGTAGAGGAAAATGCCAACCCTGCGCAGCCCTCAGTTTTGTTCCATGGTAAAGAAGCAACTAAAGCGTTGTTTCGATACGTGCCAGTTAAGCTCTATGGGAGGAGGTGCATCAAAAATACGTATGCCTTAATAGACGAAGGCGCTGCGTGTACCCTTATAGAACGAGCGTTAGCTGATGAGTTGGAACTGGATGGCCCCATCAAGGAACTTTGTTTGAGATGGACTGGCGATGTCACTCAGACGGAACGGGCCTCCAAGTCGGTGAGTGTTGGAATATCGGCGAGAAGCCCAGACGCAGCAAGGTACGAGCTCAAAGGCGCGCGCACAGTTGAACACTTGGAATTGCCCACTCAATCTGTGAGCAAAGAATTGCTGTGCTCACGCAGTCACCTTCAGTCCATACCAATCTTGCCTTACGAAAGTGCTAAGGCGCGAATCATAATTGGGCTGGATAATATCAAAATGAGTGTGCCGTTGGAGCTGCGGGAAGCCGATGGAGATGATGTGATTGCCGTGCGCTGTAGACTTGGGTGGTCTGTGTATGGCCGTCAGTGCGCCGGCGAAATGTCTTCTAGTCGCCTGTTGCATATGTGTGAATGCAACGATCCGAGTAGCTTCCGACACCTGGATGAGTCCATGAAGGAGTACTTCACACTGGAGTCCCTTGGCGTCAGCGTTCTGACCAAGCCCTTACGGTCAAAGGAGGATGAGCGCGCAACGCAAATCATGGAGGCGACGACAAGCTATAGCCCAACTGAGAAGCGTTGGCAGACAGGCTTGTTGTGGAGGTTCGACAAAATTCAGTTGCCAGATTCGTACCAAATGGCATTAAAGCGTCTCAAGTGCCTGGAGACGAAGATGTCCAAAGACGCAGATCTGAAGACGTTTATGACGAATACAATCCGGAGCTACAAGGAGAAAGGCTATATCCGCAAGCTGGGAGAAAGTGAGAGCTCTTCTGGTACAAATTTATGGTTTCTTCCTATTTTCACAGTTACCAACCCGAATAAGAAGAAGACGAGACTGGTCTGGGACGCGGCTGCCAAAGTTGACGGCATGTCGCTGAACGATGTACTGCTTAAGGGCCCAGACGTATTGGCCTCGCTAATGGGCGTCCTTATTCGATTTAGAGAACGTCCGATCGCTGTAGCTGGTGATATACGTGAGATGTTTCACCAGGTTACAGTACGCCCAGAGGATCAGGCCGCGCAAAGGTTTTTATGGCGCGACGGTGACTCCTCAAGAGCCCCGGAGACGTACGTCATGATGGTCATGACTTTCGGAGCGTCCTGTTCTCCTGCATTGGCCAACTATATAAAAAATCGCAATGCGGAGCGGTTTAGCGAACAGCATCCACGGGCCGTGGGAGCCATTTGCAGGAACACGTTCGTCGATGATTGGTTGCAATCTGTCGACTCCGAAGATGAGATGATCATGCTGGCAACTGCAGTGAGGAGAATCCACGCCGATGGTGGGTTTGACATGCGCAGCTGGACATCCAACTCTATGCGTGTATTGCGAGCCCTTGAAGACGAGCCAAATGCCCCTCCCAGGCGCATTGCCTTATCAGATGAGGCTCAAGAGAAAGTACTAGGCATGTGGTGGTTGCCTGGTAAAGACGTGCTTACGTATGACGTCAAACACGAGCTGATCGAGAAGGCCTCTGCAACTAGGCCTACAAAGAGGAAGGTGCTGAGTGTGGTGATGTCGATTTTTGACCCACTCGGTTTCCTTGGATTCTTCATCATTCGCGCCAAAATAATTCTACAAAATATTTGGCGCTCTGGAGTGGCATGGGATGAACCAATCAAGGAGGATGATGAGTCAGATTGGAGAATCTGGTTGGAGTTGTTGCCAAGGCTGAGGGAAGTGAGAATCCCAAGATGCTTGCCTCTGGTATCTGCTGCGCAAGGGTTGCAGCTACATACATTTGTGGATGCCAGCATGGACGCATACGCAGCTGTTGTCTTTCTGCGTGCCGAGCTAAATGGCGAAGTGCAATGCTCGCTGGTGGCCTCAAAAACCAGAGTGGCGCCCCTCAAGCCCGTATCTATTCCCCGAATGGAGCTTATGGCCGCAGTCTTGGGTCTAAGGCTGGCTAGGTGTATTGAAGCAGAGCTTTCAGTGCGCATTGACCAGCGCACATTTTGGACTGATTCGAGGAACGTACTCTACTGGATCAGATCAGATGCCCGAAAGTTTCACCAATTCGTGGCTCTGCGCGTTGGGGAAATTTTTGAGGGCTCTGAAGTCACAAACTGGAGATGGGTGCCAACCGCGCAAAATGTGGCGGATGATGGCACCAAATGGGTGAAAACACCGGATATTGCAGGTCATTTGAGATGGTTTTGTGGACCAGAATTCCTGTATCTGGATGAAACACAATGGCCAAATATCGACAAAACCACCGAGAAAGATGACGCTGAAGTTCTTCATCATGAAGAGAAGCCTGTGCATGTGTCACCTTTATCCGTCATATCACCCGACCCCGAACGATTTAGCAAACTGGAGAGGCTGCAGTCCTGTCAGCGACGAGTATTGGACTTCTTGCGTCATGTAGTCAAGAAGCCTATTGTTGGACCGCTACTCAGCCTTTTAAACTCCGAACGAGATGCTGTGTCAGATGCTGTTTATATTCGCGTTTGCCAGGAGGAGGAGTGGCACGATGAGATCAGCCTTTTGAGAGCCGGACGCGGTGTTACAAATCGCAAAAGCCTGCTGTATAAGTGCTCCCCCTACCTAGATGACTTGGGTGTGCTCCGTATCAAAGGCCGTATAGATGCAATCGACGGCATAGATGTGGATACGAAGCGACCCATAATACTGCCCAGAAATCACCGAGTGACGTATCTGATCACTGAGTTTTATCACAGAAGGTATCATCATTTGCACAATGAGATCGTCGTCAACGAGATGCGGCAGCGTTATTGGGTTCAAGGTTTACGCGCTTTGGTGAGAGAAGTTGCGAAGAATTGTCCTAAGTGTCGCATACGAATCGCCCAACCCATGCCACCAGAAATGGGCGATTTACCAATAGAGCGGCTGTCACCATACACACCATCGTTCACATATACCGGTGTGGACTACTTCGGCCCCATTGACATAGTAGTGGGCAGACGACATGAGAAGAGGTGGGGTGTGCTATTCACATGCCTTACAACACGAGCTGTACATTTGGAGATTGCTGTTACGCTCTCTACGGACTCCTTCCTCTGCATCATGAAGGCGTTTGTAGCACGAAGAGGAGTGCCACGCCGAATGGTCTCAGACAATGGCACCAACTTTAGAGGCGCCAACCGAGTATTGCAGGATCATATTGAGCGACTGTCCACATCAGCCGTGGAACAGCAATATCCAACTCTGAGTTTCAGCTTTAACCCACCTGGCGCGCCGCACATGGGCGGTGCATGGGAGCGCTTAGTGCGCTCAACTAAATCTATACTTTCAGAAATCTTACCAGCCGAGGGTCTGCGAGAGGAAGTGCTACGTGCCGCATTTGCCGATGTCGAGCAAATCTTGAACTCCCGTCCACTGACCTATGTGCCACTTGCAGGTGGCGAGGCGGAAGCGCTGACCCCGAACCATTTTCTGACTGGCAGATCAAGTGGACTGCGTGAAAGCGGCTCATTGGATCAATCTGGAGCTCGATTGGCGAAACAGTATCGGGTCGCCAGCCAACTAGCTGACCGCTTTTGGAAGAGGTGGATTCGGGAGTATCTTCCCACACTTACAAGGCGAACTAAATGGTTTCAGCCGCCGCCAAAACCGATAGATGTAAATGATCTGGTTATCATCGTGGACGAGAACGCCAAGCGCAATTCCTGGCCCAAAGGCAGAGTTATAGATGTTCACCGAGGAAAGGATGGCCATGTGCGCAGTGCTGTTCTGCGCACAGCTGAAGGGCTTGTCACACGCCCAGCAGTGAAGCTGGCCAAATTGGATTTATAGAAGGTAACCCACCACGCAGGAGCGCTGGTGAATTACCGGGGGGGGAATGTTGCGTCGCTAACTCTTATAGCAGCCCCGCGCCTGAATTATGTAATATACAGAACTAAAACATGAAAATAAAGATTTCGGCTCTTCGTCAGCACACATTTGAATTAACCCACAATTTAAGCCTTTGTGTTGGGCAGCGGACTGTGGGGGAGCTCGAAGTCGGTGCTATTTTTTTGGTAAAAGCCTCTGGCACGCATCGCGAACCAACAGTTGGGGCAAGCCGAAATCGGCCCCTAACGTTGGGCGCCATTTAATATAATTATCTGTAACATACAACGTGCAAAATTTGAGGAGCAGATGTTAGCTAATGTTGATGGCGGAGTACGCGCTTGCTTTCCGGCATTTCTCTGGTCGGCTGGGATGGGTTCAGTGGATTTACATCGCCACATTAGGGTGCTCATATGCAGAATAATTACATCACATAATTAAGTTGGGATAGGAAATGGGTAGGCTGGGTTTGGGAATAGGGAGTAGGAGCAGCAACAATACGTAGAAGGGAGGTAAACTAGTAGTACCATCGAAGTCTCTCTCTTGCTGGCAGCATAAAGCTGCATAAACGCCCACCCTACCATGATCCTTGAACGCCAAAGAAAAATGTATAAAAATGCAAGGATCCCTAAGAAAGAGACAACGGCTACTCTAACTCATTCAAGTTTGGCATGGCTCCGATCAAAAATAACACACTAGCACATCTCAAACTTCATTATAATTTTATTTAAACTAAGACTTCAAAAGGGTTCATGACTACAACTAAAGTTTAAGGGTAACAGAATTATAAGAAAATTTACTTGAGTTTAAGAATATAAAAATAATTATTTAAAGGTGTTGTGCAGTGAGTATGGGTTGCTGTAACAAATAATATATAATTAGGCATAGGTGTATATGAGTATGGGTAAAAATAAAAATATATAATAATAGTAAATTATAAATTTATATTTAGAAATCCATTAAACTTAATTTTAACTTTAGGTCTTGTGAAACAAAAGAATTATTTATTCCATTTATATGTGCTGGACGCAAAAATCATGTGCCCGATACCAAAAAGGTCAACGACCTGACAGCAGCGATCAGCTGTTCGCTTGTAATAGGCAAAAATTCATTTAGTGCGATCCAATGTGTAAAAGCTTTTAGTTTAACTGCTTAAGCTTCAGCATCTCTTTATCGTCCACATGGGAACTTGCGATCCACACTTGCTCGCCAATGCCAATTGATTTGGGCAAAGCAAAGCCAAGCTTTAGATAATCAAAGAAAAATAAAAAATATGTAAAACAGTTCACTTACACAGGCATAATCCCACGGCGAAAGATCTTTCGTTGTGTGTTGATGCGCTGGAAATTGAAGCTTGGTTTTGAGAGAGGGTAAAGCAGTGCTAAAGCAGTGTGGGACGCATTGAGCTTTTTGTTTTTGTTATTAATTTTTAATAGAGCTTTGGCTTAACACTTTATGGCCACATATATTTAATTCTTTTCTTTCACAACAAGGAATAACGGACCTTTTCTGTTTTAGCACTTATGACTTTTAGTTAACTTATTTTCAGCGACTGCACTATTTTCAAGATGAGTTGAACCTAAATTTTCATTCTTAGGTTAGGGCAACTCCATACACTCACTTGCACAAGAAAAAAAAATTTTGTTGGGGTCATAGGATTGACATTAATTTTAGGCTTTAACGTTTGATTGGGCAACCTATTTGCAGGTATGACATAACTTTTAATAATTTTCTTTTTGGGTGCACTGTCACAGTTTGAGGTTAGGGCGGAGAGGCGTGATCTGGCCAAAAAAAATCTGGGTTTGCCACAAGGGCTTTTCGCGCACACAAATCTGGCTTTAACACACTCTTTGTAGACTGCTGCTGGATCAGTTTAAACCAGACTTAACACACATTATGGGGTTAAACTCGCTCGCTGCTTGCCTTCCACACTCCACGCATAGCACTAAGAGACTAAAAAAGCTCTCTTTTCGCTGTCTTCTCTGCTGCACAGGTACTTTCTGCCTATGTATAGGAGTAAAAAGCGCAAGACAGGTCCGCTTGGCTAGGAGCAGAATCGCTTATTCTGAGGTGCACGCTCTGGAGAGAAAAATTAGAGCAAAACACCCCAAAAAGGCAAGGCAACAGTTAGGGCCTGATTTTGGAAACCTTTCAACCTTTTATATTTACCCTTAGAACGGCACCTCGATTTTTATAGTTGATGGGTTTCGAATTTTCGCCAGGTGATTTGAAGATTGGAAATATAGGTTAAGACGAAACAAAGCTGTGTAAGTTTAATTTTCTGGAATATATTGCCAATGCACTCACGAGGGTCAACTTGTAATCCAAACCAAAAATAAGAAATTCAAAATCTCTCTGATTTGGGGCCACTCGGACTTAAGAAAAAATTTTAACTTTCTTTTTATATGCCTAGAGGTAAGGCTTAAGAACACAACTTGTTCACTTGACGATCACGCTGGGAAAGACAGAGCTAAAATTGAGGAAGCGGAAGCTAGCCTTAAAAATTTTAGTTTTGATTGACAGCTGTCATCTAGACTTGTCAAAGTGACACACAGCTGGTTTAACAGAGAACCATTGTTGCCAACTAGTTTCTTAGCCACATCGAAGGCGTTAATAGCACATGATAGATCCGATAACATTTCTTCTAGAATCATAGGATCTACAGCAAATCGTATCGGGTGATATGGGAGATTCCTTAAATTTTTCCTTTCTTTTGTTTGCAACCAAATAGCCTATATATTGAACTAAAATTTCCAACTGATGTTGTTGTATCAGTTAAGCAAAAGCTTTTATATGTTTTTAGTTACAACTGCATATTCGCGAATATTATTGCCCGCTTTTTGGCGGCATGCAAATTTTTCTTCCCCCAAAGGGAAATTTTCCCCATTTCCCTTTCCCCTTTTTGTTTTTGGTATTTTGTTTTTGGTTTGTTTATTTTATATTCCCCATACACCAAAGTTTAATTGCTTATAAATGAAGTCATCAGTCCCAAAAGGGTGTTTTTAAAATAATAATAATAATAGTAATATAATAGCTTAAAAAATAATAGTAATAGTTAAGACTAACAATAAATATATTGTATATTTGAATTTAGAAAAGATTAAATTAAGTTAATCTAGAATTAGAATGTGTAATTAGCTATTTTTTTTCCTTCTGCTCTTAATGTAATGTGGTAGGTCATTCTAATAGCGAACTGCCTGAATAAAAAATTGTTTTTCACTTCGTCCTACTGTAAAAGTTTTTCATTGTGCTTGTGTGTTTGTGGTGAAGCTATATATCTTGTTTGTTGGGGCTGTCGAAATAAGTAAATCGTTCTGAAAGCTTCGAAACATATGTGAGAGATATGTAACTTTTATGTTGTTGTTTCTTTTTAGAATTTGGTTTACCTTTCTTCTCAATGTAAATGTGAAAATGGCTGTACAGCACAGTTTAACGCCGAATCCGAACGGCAAAGCTTAAGAATTTGTTTTTTTATGGCTAGATAACTTCACAGCTGGAGCCAATAGCTGGTGAAGGTGACCGGATGTGTAAAAGCTCTTTTCTTGAGAAAGAAAAAAACTTTTTTTTTAGATGTTCCGAGGCGGGATCGAACCCAAGACCTCCCACCCAGCAGACTAACCGCTGAGCCACTCACGGCCAATCTTTTCAATCAGATATTTGATAATGTTCAT
This sequence comes from Lordiphosa stackelbergi, assembly GCA_018904235.1. Classification (NCBI taxonomy): domain Eukaryota; kingdom Metazoa; phylum Arthropoda; class Insecta; order Diptera; family Drosophilidae; genus Lordiphosa; species Lordiphosa stackelbergi. Next base: position 23,333 of record JAEIFU010002374.1, read on the forward strand.
CGGATACATTGGCCGTGTTCACCAGCCCAAATCGATCAGAAAAAATCGATGGATCTAGTTTGATTGTTCTGGTGAACGAATGTGATGTGCAATCAGAATTGCTTATGTTATTGGCATTATGCCAATTAATTTTTTTTTATGCATGATGTTTGATGTCCGATTTTTGATATTTGATGTATGCTGTTGAATATGGTCATTATCTGACAAATTTTGTTTGATTTCGGAAATGATCTCTTTGCTGTATTTATCACCATGTTTTTCGAGTGTCTTTGGAGTGGTACTTAATAATTCTTTCTGATGCTTATCATGATCTGAACTAATTATACAATTTGGCACCGTTTGCAATTCTATGGACCGTTTGATCAACAATTTCTATTTATCCTTCCCAAAATACAATTTATGCCAATTTCGCTATTTGTTTGATCATTTGATCGAGACTTTCTATTTACCAACGACTGCATTTTCATCTAAACACTTAATCGAAATCCGTTCTGCCACATACGCGTGCTTGAGTAAAAAACATAGAAATAGTTGGACATACAAACATACAAACTTTAACATTTATAACATTAGTAAGACTTTCTTTGTTAAAATTGCTCTTCTTTTCAGTATTATTATCAAGTCCATGTCAATGGCAATGCAGAGTACTCACGTGGACGCTACGATGATGCCATTGCGCTTTATAAAATTCTCTTAGACATTTCTGAACCCGAATGGAAGCAAATTTTCCAACTGAGTTTCATTCGTTTGGCAAGTTTGGCTTTTAAAAATGGTGACTTTGAGCTGGCCAGTCAGGCCTATGACATCTGTTTGCCTGAGGATAAAAGTAAGAAGAATTTTATGGTAAATTTCGGCAAGGGACTGTCTCTCTATCATGTAAGCAAAATATCTGTCATGTCCATAAATTGCATCTCAAATTTTTTTCCTTTTGTAGTTGAATCGCTTGGAAGAGGCCATTGCGTATTTTGCTCGCTGTACAGAACTGGAGGTGTTCATGCCCGATGTCTGGGGCTATTTGGCTACCATTAATTTGCGCTTGAATCGAAATAAACGTGCACTGGATTGCTGGAAAATGGCCAAAATGGTACGTTTGCCTCTCCTCTCTCCTTCTTTCTCTCTAACCCCTTTAGTATTTTTTTTGCAGTATCCCGAAATACCTCTCAATAATCATATCTATGAGGAATTGGCCAAAATCAAATATTCAGACATTCATTTGCTGGTAGATGATGATGGTAATCCGGCTGAGGTTATGTCAAAAATGGATTTTATTGACTAAACGTATAAACATGAATTAAATTTTGCCTTTAGTGCTGACTGCATTAAGTTAAGTGGCCGAAAATTGCACGTTTTACCCTAATGAAGATTAGCTGAGTATACGGACGAGCTTGTGTGCCTTCATATGATATGTTTACAAGGTTTTTTGGGCCTTGTCCTGACGTCAAGCACGCACTTGTCAAAAATGTAGCCGCAAAGCAGCAGCACGTATCACCAACAACAACATTGCAGTTTTGGCCAAGGTTAAACTAACAAACAACACCAACTACCACAACCAGCGAGACACGTACTTAAACCCCTTTGCCAAACACTCGACTCGGAACAGGTGTGTGTGCGTGTGTGGGCTTGTGTGGGCTTGTGTGTGAGTAGTGTAGATGAAAAGTGTGTGCTAAAAAGGTGGGTACAACGACTTTGAAGAATATTTTGTTGGTAAAAGCTTTTGGGATCAGTGATCTGAGTATTTTTTTGAGGAGAGTTGAAGGTACTTTAAAGCTGGCGCCAAAAGCTAATGGAGGTGAGAAGACTGTTTTTCATTTGAAGTACCTTGTAAAGTACCGTTCGGGACCTTGAATGATCGTGAGATTCGTACGCCTAAACGATATTTGTTATTTTTCCTACTTTTGGTAGCATTTTGGTGGCAGTATTTCGAGTGCAAATAGCATGGAATTTATAACGCGACAAAAATGTATTTCGTTTTCGATTGCATCTGAAATCTGCGAATTAAAAACATAAATTTTCAAGATTTTAACTTTTAACTATAGGTGAACAATGTAGCTTTTTATGGATCATTGTTTAAAATACAAAATAAACTTGAGCTGCTTCAAGGTATAAAGAAAAAGATAACATTTTTTATATCAATTTTACTCCGATATGAAAATATAATACATTAAATTGATATGTTTAAAATTTAAAATCGATATTTATTAACATATCATTAGTACATTTTTAGTATTATTCTGAAACAATTTACTATCAATTTAAGCATTTGATAATATTTTGGATCAGAAAGATATAACCCGCGGTTTGGGTTTAATTCACTGGATGTCTCTCAATTTGGACTTTAAGCATTAATTTTCGAAATTAAAGTTGTAAATAACATTCAAATATCGTAAGCACACTGAGAAAGGTGTTTCCGTCTGTACCTCAGCGGTTAGTGTGCTAGGGTTGTCGATATTTCTCAAAATACCAATATCGATAATATCAAAAATCCAAATCTTTAATATCGATATTTGATATATCGCTTCCCAAAAACTTCGATATATCGATACTATCGTTATTTTCTAAATTTTAAGAAAATTTAAATGCTTTTAAGGAACGTCTTAACCATAAAACTGCTAGTGACGATTTCTAGAGACCGTTATAACAAATATTTTCAACAGTTTCCAATAGTTTCCTCAAACTACACTGTACCTTTTTTCAAAAAACATTAATAGTATGAGTTTCTTTTTCTTTAAAGGCCTATATTTAGATAAGATAAATTTTTAGTTTGGAACGATATTTCACATGAATAGAAACAATTTTGTACAGCTTTGAATACGTTTGAAAAGGCATCTTATTTGTATGAAGCACTGTGCCGAACTAAATTTTTACCTCATCATTTAATTCATCACCCCAGGCCTTAAACCTTAAAAGCGTGTACTCAAATAGAGATACAAAATTGGTAAGGCAAACTTAAGTAAGGCTTCCGTTCAAAATTGTTCTGATTTCAAAGCAGTTTAAACGTATCATTTTCTCATGTAAAGTATTGTGATGAACTTAATTTGTAACTTATCTGAGTGTAGGCTTTAAAGACTTATTGCTTAAAGGAAATATCAAGAGAAGAATTTAAAAGAACCCGTTGCCTAATTTCCCCAGTCATTCTGCTGCGGGTGTCTGTAAATCAGCGATTGTGACCTGATGCCCCCAGGGGCCGAAGACATTTCGCTATTTACACATAAACAAGTTGAACGCTTGCCGAAGGCAAGAGAGTAAAGTATCGAAATGCACTTTTGACAGCATGAAGAATTCATCCGCTCTAGCTTTCCAATAACCTGTTGGGTTCATGACGTTGTCTTCAATATATAACACTGGCACCTAATATTGCAGCGTATAGCTTCATCTACACGTATATGATTAATTCTTAAATGCGATTTTAAGTTGTATTACCAGATGTTTTTTCAAGCATATCATATAATTTGCAACTATTTCCATAGTAACTTTTCTGATACATCGTTTATAAAAATATCGATAATCGCCAATATCGGCATACAAAATATCATATCGGAATAACCCTTATTGTCCAACAAAAATATCGATATATCGATAAAATATTGACAACAATAAAAGTTTTTTCTTTATTTAGAAAAATTGCTTTTACACATACGGACACCTTCACCAGCTATTGGCGCCAGCTGTGAAGTAATCTAGCCATGAAAAAGCAAATTCTCAAACTTTTGCCGTTCGGATTCGGCGCTAAGCTCTAGGTCCCTTTCTCTTGTGCGAAAAATTTAAGGCACACACGCCAAGAGATTGAGAGAAGCTTGGCTTGGCCCCGTTGGGGGAGCTGTACAGCCAATTTTACATTACATTTTACATTGAGAACGGTGCGGTTTCTATGAGATTGTCAGCTACCAGGACTTACAGGAAGGCCAATTTCAAGCCCGAGAAGAGTCCGTACCAATATCTTTCAAAACAGAATTCAGATCAGAATTCAACCAACAGCTTGAGGATAGATATATTTTGATAACGTGATTTTTACGTCGTTCTCGCAAAGTGGTTTAATTTCATTTTGATTTTGTGTGACAGCTTTAATGTCAATTTCTGCAGATTATCTGGTCACACCGAAATTAACATTGAAATTGAAATCTTAACTTGCAGGATAATAAATAATTGAGATAATTGCAAAGTTCATTTTAATCAGGTGAATATCAAAATAAATTTGATTTGATTAATTTTTTCTCTTATTATATTTCTGGCAATATTTCTCCAGTTGGGTAGAAGGGTGGCTGACTTAAGCATTGGGTGTTTTTATTTATTTCCTTAGTATATACACACAATTTGTTACAATATCGCTCCTAGCAGGAGCATAGGGCGAAAACAAAATTCCTTCAATGATTTCTGTCTGCTGCCAGATACCTTAGTTTGTTCCAACATAATCTGGTTTCTGCATGGATTCTGCCCATCCAAGTCTGCCAGCTGCCTTGTGGGTTCCATTTAAGAGCCATCTTCGCAAGGTTTTCATTTTCCCTTCGTAAGGTGTGCCCAATCCAGTTCCATTTAAGTTGTTGCAATGGGTTTGTTTCCAAAATACTCCAGTAGATTTTCATTTGTGATAGGGAGATGCCAAAATACGCAAATTTTTCTCTGACACTTGTTTACAAAGGTTTGTAGTTTCACTAAACAGTTGATACGGTCGAGACCAAAAAATTCAGAAAGGCTGTGATGGTGGTATAAAAACCCTGTCTGGGTTTGGTATGGTTAGCTGCCGTTTTCTAGTTATTGCACTTTGAAGTTTTCGGCTTTTGATTTACATCTGCAAATCCATAACTCGTAAACTATTTGGAATTTCGCTTTGACGTCTTTAAGGAAGTTGTTGCTCTTGGATTGGTTTACAAAACATTTCTAAGTAGCAAGTCGCAATAGTCACATCTTTAAACTCAAAATTACAAAAATGTCGTAAAATCACCATGTTTTTCCCACATTTTGTACAGCAATGAAGGACAAAAACGTAACTTAGACTTAAATAAACAAACGATTGAAACATACCAACTTGATTCGATAGGTCCTTCATATAGCGTGTATAATTTCAACCACAACTCGAAAAATCACAATTTTTGGTAGCAATTGGTTGACACAATCAAAAATTTCGGTTGTTTTGTATTAAATCAATATAATGTTGAAATAATATAACTTAAAAATTTTAACTAAAGAAATTTAATATTTTTTTACTTTTTTACCAATAATTTTGGTTTTTTTAGATATTCTGTTCATTCATATTCTATTTCAAAATATTCTGAAAATCTAACAAATTAATATTCAGTAAAAAAAAAGGAATTAATCCTAAAGTGGTATAAAGCCCACCTTAAGTTAACAAATGCCACCTTAGTACAAATGCTTGAAAAAAACGTGAGCAAACACATATAACGTGTAACAACTTTGCCCAGGTACGTAAATGAGACGCCTGCTCGTAATGTTTAAAAAAGTCTTTAAAAATGCGTTTTTAGTTTGGCGTCAACACAAACACACCAAAAAATAAAGCCTGAAACTTGTTTATGCAAATTCACTTATGTGCTTATGGCATTCCATTACGAAAGCATTTGACGCGCTCCTCACGCCACAACAAAATCAATTAGACTGAGGCATTTACATACATGCAATTGCAATTTAATGTGCTGCCTCTGTTTTGTGTTTGGATAATGATATTGTTGTTATGCGCCCATTATATGGTTGTTTTGTTGTTGTTTGGTCTGAGGCCCAAAACACCATGTCATTAGCATTTGTATTAACACACACTTTGGGTGTCCAACAAGTCTAAGTGCAGCAGTTGGAGAAATTGTGTTACTTGTGATTCAAAACGCAGTCAAAGCTCAGGCGGACGTTTAATATATTTGTTGATAGGAAAATTTGATTGAAAAATCAATGTCAAAAACTAAAAAAAACAATTAAAATTAAAACCTCATGTAAAAAGGAATGACAGCCTGGATATAAGAATTGTTAAATAGTTTCCCCCCATTTCTTTTTCAAAACAGCCGGCCGAAGTATCCGGTCCATTCAAGTTGGACTTCTTTTTATGGGAGTGAGCCACTGTTTCTTCCACGTCAAATGCGCTTGAGCAAACCGAATCCACGCAGCTTTACTGACATCTTTCACTGATAATATGCATTTTACAGTAACCAGAAGTGCATAAACACAGCATTCTTCTCTGATATGGGCTGGGGGGACCAACAAATTCTCAAAGGATATGATGCATTTTGTAATGTGTAGGGCTGTCTAATTATACAATGACTTTCTAACACATTGGATGTACGACTGGATTTCGAGGGGTGCATCTCTAGCTATGCTCTTGCTAGCTCGCCGGACTGCGGGGTTCTTCTCTATTCTCCGTTATGCCATATGCACACATTTCCATAATATTTTAGGTGCACCGTTAACAAATTAATTCATTAGGAACATTCTACCAATCATTAGGCGTTATAAAAGTAAGATGTGATACTATAAATCTCCCGACGGATATTTCAAAAAGTGGTTGGAAATCTGATAGCTTTGATTTCCCTTCTTCACCCTCCCTACCTGCCGTACATGAAATTATAAATGTACCCTCAAATTGGCTCTTCACTGGCTTAGATGTAGCTTCACCTCTTCATGCTCTACTCAGGACGAACAATGCAAAAATGGTTTGGTTTGTTTTCTCAAAATTCAATAAACTCAATGCAAATATCATAATAAATAAATGTTCATCCTTTTCAAGCATGACTCAGTCAGCCACACCTAACTCATGGAGCTGATGTACCCAATGGAATATAATGTTTTGAAATATTAGTGGTTCTTTTGCAAGCTTAAGTAGAACTAAGTCGAATAATGCACAGAAAAACAAGTGAGAAAGTCGGTCAAGCCCGACTATGACATACTCAGTACCCGGTGTATATGCTGAATGCGTCGTTGCCACTGTGTTCATCTCTAAATTTTTTTCTCTCTCTCTCTCTCTCTCTCTCTCTCTCTTTGATGCATGCAATGCGGTGTTGTTTGCGTGTGCATGGGAGGCGTCTTTATTGCACTTTTTTTCTCATAACTTGAGAACCGCTCATCCGATCTTTATCATTTCTTCGGCAAATAGATAGATATTAATAATGACTAACTATCTCTACAAGGTACGAATCATCTATCTACAAAACTGTGGGAGATATGATATATTTTCGAAATTGCGGGGGCGGGAGGGGGCGTGGCAAAAATTGAAAATAAACTTGATCTGCCTGCAGGTATAAGAAGCATTTGTCCCATACATGTCAAACCTCTATCTCTTACCATCTCTGAGATCTGTTTGTTCATACGGACGGACAGACGGACAGACAGACGGACAGACGGACATGGCTATATCGACTCGGCTGTTGATGCTGATCAAGAATATATATACTTTATAGGGTCGGAAATGATTCCTTCTCCCTGTCACATACTTTTGCACAAACTTAATATACTCTATGTACCTTCGGTACAGAGTAAACGTAAGTTAAAGTCGGCTCTTACCGACTTCGATATACCCGTTACTCATGAAAAAGCATGTTTAACAGTGTTCCCGCGTACCTTAGTGTGACCATCCAAAAAGTATGCAACATTTTTTATGGTGGTAGCGGGGAGGGCTTGGTTCACTTTTTTGCTTATAACTTGAGAACCGCTCATCCGATCTTTATCATTTCTTCGGTACATCGATTCATTTTGGTAATTACTAACTATCTCTAAAGGGTACGAATCCTCTATCTTTAAAACTGTAGGAGATATAACTTTTTTTCAAATTGCGGGGGCGGGAGGGGGCGTGGCCAAAATTTGAAACAAACTTGATCTGCGTGCAGATATAAGAAGCATTTGTCCCATACATGTCAAACCTCTATCTCTTACCATCTCTGAGATCTAGGTGTTCATACAGACAGCGGACGGACGGACGGACGGACGGACGGACGGACGGACAGACGGACAAGGCTAAATCGACTCGGTTGTTGATGCTGATCAAGAATATATATACTTTATATGGTCGGAAATAATTCCTTCTGCATGTTACATACATTTGCACGACTTTAGTATACCCTTTTTACTCTACGAGTAACGGGTATAAAAATTTGGCGGTTGGCAATCTTAATCATTTAATTTGTTCCAAGTAGATTTGTTTACATCAATTTTTGAATATGATATCTCTCAAATGGCCGCCTCTGGCGTTGATGGCGTATTGTGCCCTTTTTGCAGCATTTTCCATCGATTTCGCCAACATTTCGGCCGGAATAGCGGCTATTTCTTCACGAATGTTGTCCTTGAGCTCTTCTACGGTCCTTGGCTTGTTAACGTAAACCTTTGACTTCAAATATCCCCACAAGAAGAAGTCAGGCGGCGTCAAATCGGGCGAACGCGGTGGCCAGTCCAAATCACCACTTTTCGACATCAAACGGCCCGGAAACAATTTCTTCAGAAAATCGATTGTTATGCGACTTGTGTGCGGTGGAGCGCCGTCTTGTTGAAATCAGAACTGCCTCATACGCTTTCGACGAATAATTGGCATCACAAAATTGGTCATCATGTCGCGATAACGCTCCTGGTTGATGGTAACAGCATGGCCATTTTCATTTTGGAAGAAAAACGGCCCAATGACCGTTTTCGCACTAACGCCGCACCAAACTGTGACTTTTTCGTCATGAAGAGGCACTTCTTGAATCTCCTGAGGATTCTCAGTGGCGTAAATACGGCAATTTTGCTTATTTACGGTCCCATTTCACACATTTCGGTCACATTTTTTAATTTTTTAAAAGCACGTTGAGTTTTCACAATTGACTTGTTCTGTTGAATGTAAATTTCAACTATTTCAGAGCGCTCGCGTGGCGTGTATTGTTCCATGGTAAAAATCTGCTTCGACTGACGCTTCAAACGCGGTATGTCATTAAGCGATCTGACATCTCTGTCAAAAGTTATGGCGTTGCCAGATGGGTCCGTCGAATATGGGCAACCCTGTATATAAATCTGTACGCCCGACTGACATATTATAAACGCACAGCCTAAACGGCTTATACTACACGTTTGAGATTTGGCATAGACCTACGTTCAGTTATGCAGGCGCGCACTAAGAAAGAAAATTTGGAAAATTTTGTAAGCATAGTACGTGAAATGATTCGACACGTGTTTCCCGATTTCGGAAAATCCGAAATCCCACTGGAAAGTGGATGGGATGTGGGTACGATGTGAGTGGGATGTGGATGGTAAGTTGTTTTGGAAGTGGGTGGGATGTGGGCGGGAAGTGGGTGGAATGTGGGTGGTAAGTGGATGGGATGTGGGTGGTATGTGGGTGGCAAGTGGATGGGAAGTGGTTGGGATGTGGGTGTGCATTGGTTCTAAACTGTTGAATGCGCAGCGAAGCGCGACGGGTTATTTGCTAAAGAAACAAAAGTATTCTTTCATGGTTGTCTATAACACACAATGATTTGTAATGTACACACTTTACGCTTCACACTTTCAACCCAAATTTATACAACTGACACGCGGACAAAGTCGCGGCGGGTTTTCCTAGTGATATATAAATCAGCACGGGCACTCTTTCGAAAGAAGAAAACTAACAGGGAGTAGAAATACCAGCATCAAGATCTCTTGCTGCAGTGTTCTTTCATTTTTATACCCTGTTCCCATTAAAAATGGGAAAAAGGGGATCATGAAGTTGTGCAAATGTATGTAACAGCCAGAAGGAAGCACCTCCGACCCCATAAAGTATATATATTCTTGATCAGCATCAACAGCCGAGTCGATTTAGACATGTCCGTCTGTCCGTCTGTCTGTCTGTATGAACGCGTCGATCTCAGAGACTGTAACAGATAGAGCCATAATTTTTGTCATGCATGTAGGTGTATACTGAACCCACATCGAGTGTGTTTCAGATTTGGAAAATTTCTCCTCCTCCTTCTTCTAACCGCGAAAAACTGACAGAGCTACAATTTTTAAGCTTGAACCTAGTGACTTAATATATATTCAGTAAGGCCCAATATGTGTCTATTCTGTATACCACATGTGCGCCTCCCCATTTATTCAAATAAAAAAAAGGAGTTCAAAGCTATAGGAACCACATTACTTGGAACAGGGTATTTTGCTGTCGGGGCACTCGACCGCAACACTCTTACTTCTTTAGATTGTGTTGTTTATTGTGTTGATCCAGAGATGAATCATGATGTTTCACCCACCCAGATACCACCAAGATGAGACCCAACAAAGATCAGATCTAGATACCGCCCAGATCCCACCCAGATACTACCCAGATCCAACCAAGCTAGATCCCACTTAGATCCTAACCAGATCCCATTCAGATCCTATTCAGATTCCACTTAGATTCCTCCCAGATCATACCCAGATCCCACCCAGATACCGCCAAGAACCTTCCTAGATCCCGCCCTTATCCTCCCCAGATCCCTCCAAGATTCCACCCAGAACCCACCTAGATCGCACCCAGAACCCACCCAGATCCCGCACAGCTCCCACCCAGATCCTCATCCAGATCCCACACAGATCACACCCATATCGCTTCCAGATCCCACCCAGAAACCACCCAGATCTCATCCCCATTCCCATCCAGATCTTACCCAGATGCCGCCCAGTTTCCCCTCTTCAGCAGCTTTCCCCCTCTGCCCATCCTCTTGTTTGCCGGGAAACTCCACAAATCAGAACCACACAAAATATGAATGACGTCAGCGTCACGTGACGCTGAAATCAAATTTTAGTCCTACTAAAATCGTCCGTACCGAAATTAAAGATGTTTCACATCAAAAATATATGTGTCCAAACACATGCCTGATAGCGCAGTGCGGTAAGATGCCATGGCAATTTGTGACGTGCAGGTGGTCTCGAGTTTGATCTCCAGTCAAGGCGGGGTCAAGAAATTATGCATTCGTTGTTTTTCTGTTTCTATAAAACAATAATAACGATGAAGGCAAAGCTAACTTCGTCTGCACCGAAGTTTTGATACACTTGAAATAGCTTGTTACCACGGTTAGCGACTTCGACCAAACTTCGCCAAATCAGCTTAAAAACATTCAATATTATAAAATATATCTATATTAATTTAATCTTAAAAATATCATTTTGATATGGCCGAAAATATCACTTCGATATTTTCGAACAGGTCAATTTCAAGTTTTTCATACCGGCTTTTTATTGATATGAAAATACAAAATATTTCTGTGCGCTCTCTTGAGTGTGCATTCGTTTGGAATAACATATTTAAAGTTCGGTCTTCATGAAGACCGCATTTGATAACGGATTGACTGAATTGGACCTGGTATGAGGTTGCTCTCAGACCGATCAGTGCTGTGCGTTCAACTACTGCCACTGCTCAAATTCGGTTGAGGGAAAAAGGAGCGCGTTTTGTTTTTGTTTTTTGGTTAGTGACTTGAGCAAAGTAAACTGAACATTGGGGTATTTACGAGCTATGCACCTTACTCATAAATATTGCTACATAAGATTTTAACAACCAGAGAACGTAACTATTTTGAAAGTTTACAACTTCTGTTAAGTTTGAAGTTTGCAAACGGGTTAGATATTTCATACAGGAAATTCGCTATTGGAATGATGTGCTGCATTATATTAAGAACAGAGATCGCAATAATTGATCCCCGTTTGCCTATTTAAGAAAACGAAAACCCATGCTCAAACACATTGAATAAAGGTACTTAAATAACCCTCAACTACGCTCTCTGTCTCTGTTTGCTTGTGAGAGGAAAGAAACATATTTTCTGTTTTTTTTTCAGGTCTGTAGACCTTTTAGCAAAATTCACGAATTCAAAAGAACGCATTGAATGTATGCATCGGTGTGTAAGATAACAGTCTAGGTTCGGCTAACAATATGAATGTATGCGACAAACTATATGCTTTTTATCGTTCTCTCTCACACTAGCGCCCTCTCTGCTTATGCTAAACTCAGGCGCTCTCTTGAGTCTGCAAATTTGTCAACTAACACATTTACAGTTTGGTCTTCGAGAAGCACACATTTTTTGACCGATTGACTGAATTAGGGCTGGTATGGGGTTGCTCTTAGACTGATCAGTGCAGTGAGCGATATTGAATTTCATAAAATGATTTTCCAAAAAATGCCCTGCATAAACGTAGTATTGATTTATAAGCGTTATGTTTTCCTCTACAAAAAACCAAACCAATGAGAAGAGTTTAAACTATTTACATACTGCTTTCTAGGGCTCTAATAAAATTTGATACAAAATCAATTCCATTTACCACACGCACAAACTCACCCAATTCCACACCCCCTCCCACGCCACACCATACCTTCTCAAAAAAATAAACAAGCAACGAGGAACCAACAAGCTAGGAAACTAACCTCAAGCTATTTCTAATCAAAATATGCGACTAAACGTGAACAAGGACCGGCTCGTACTATATGCAAATACCATGGAAAGCAGCGCAAAACTCAAAAGCAGCTCAACCTAATACCAAAATAGCTGAGCTGGGCAAAAAAACACCCAGAAAGCCACAAAAACCGCACATATCTTCATCTCCTCGCACACACACACATTGAAAAATTGTAGGCACTCGAAAAAAGATTGTTAAATAATTGACTTAACATTATTGCCCCTAAAAGTATAGTTTGCTAAAGTTTAGTGGGAAATTTAAATTCAATTTTTCATATAATCACATAAATGTTTGCATATTTGTATGACAATTTTGGACTTATATTATTCCTGTTCGAGTGCTGTTACCCTATGGGGCCAGGATAAACTCCAGTCGAATGAACAATTAATGCATCTTCACTTCAGCTGTACCATTAATGTGCTCCATACCCAGAGTATATTAAGTTTTTTGCAAATGGAACAGGCAGCATCACCTACCCTTTAAGGCCCTATTCTCATTCAGATTGCTGTTTTTGGACCTTTTTTGGAAAAATTCTCATTTGAAAACGCAAAAAGATATTTGAATTTTGTTTTTTTTATTGAATTAGTAATGAATGAAAGAAAATAAAAAAATGTTTTTCGCCGCGAAACGAGGGCTGTTCAAAAAGTAATGAGACTTCAAAGTTGGTGGTGCAAAAAAAAGGTGTCGTCACGGCGGCCACGATTCCGGGTCTCCGGAGCGTCTGAAAAAAAAAAAAATATAGGGTTATGATCAGCATAGATGTAATTCTGGCCCGAAGTAAAATAAAAATTTTGCGATTTTTTTGACAAAATGGCGGCACTTGAAATTGACAAATCGAATTTTGACCCATTTTTTTGTAGTTTAGTGTAAAAAAAAAATAGTAAAAAAATCGCAAAATTTTTATTTTACTTCGGGCCAGAATGGTGACAATTCTACGTCGATTAAACTCTGTTTCATCCAAATCGGTTCAGTAGAACTGGCGGAATCGTGGCCGCCAGCTCGAAAAACGTGGTTTCGAGATAAACGCGTTTAAAGTTTGAAGTTCCTTTTTGGGGAAATAGCAAAAAAAAAATCAAAAATTAAAAAATGCAGTTTTAGAATGGTGACAATTCTGCGTCGATCGCATATAATTTCATCAAAATCGGTTTAGTAGAACAGGAGAAAAGTGGCTTGGCAGTCCGAAAAATTTGCTTAGAAAGTAACCAAAAAATATTACAGATATTATATACTTACAGATATTAGTCGGCGATGCCAGCTGCATACAGCGGACCTTCCTCATCTTCAAAAAAACTGTTTTCAGGAGCAGTTCCCTCTGTTCTGCGTGCCATTTTGCCTTCTTTATATACGGCCGCAGCTCTAGTTTCTGAGCGGATTAATCAGTCTGAGCATTGTGTAGCATAGCCTTCGATAATTATCGATTAAAAGTCGATTAATAATCGATATCGATCTAAGCCGATATTTCACAGCTTTATTTACTCGAAATTTATTTAGTCAAAAATTTCTTGTTTTAGCAAAGACATTGTTCGACTAAAAAGGCTATATCTTCTAAAGTATTTCGAATTTCAAAAAACCCTTTTAGGGTTATATTCTTAAATGTCCAAGCTATAAAAAAATGCAAAAAAAAGTCGAAAAAAATTTTTTGCTGAAAGAGAATAGGGCCTTAAGGAATATGTTTTCTTGATCAGCATCAACCGTCGAGTCGATATAGCCAAATCCGCCTGCCTGTCTGTCCGTATGATCAAACAGATTTCAGAGATGGTAAGAGATAGAGGTTTGGCATATGTGGGACATAAACCTCTTATACTTGCAGGCTGTTCAAGTTTATTTTGAAAATTTTGGTACGACCCCTCATACCTTTACCTTCTTGTCAAATATAGCAACTAGCACTACATATGGACTCATTGGTAAGGATCGGCAGCAAAATGCATCCTGAGCATGCACTTCCGCAGGTACAGAGTTTTTTATTGTCGGGCTCTGCCGAGTTTCTTACTGGTTTATTATTCAGCGCATGTTCCAAGCATTTGATTTTAAATTCCGGTTATCAAAGCTTAATCGTTTAATGCCTCGAGTCCGCTTAAGTGTTGGGCTGAGAGTGCTTTTTGTAGTTCTATTTCTATTACCAAAGATTCTACACATTAGCGGTATGTACTCCACATACGTAGTGGACGGATATACATGCATTAATTGTTGATTTGACTGCAGGTTATCCTGACCATATAGGGTAACAGCAACAAACAAATATGAAAACATTTGTGTGATTGTGTAATAACTAGACATCGGATTTTAGGTTTTTTTTTGTTTTTGGTCTAAAAAATTCAAAATTTTGGCATTGGGCTAATAAAATATTTGAAATTTTTAAGATGATCATATCCAAAATATGCTTTTTTTAGGTAAAAAGCATATGCTAAAATAGGTTTGAAATAGGTCAAAATATGTTAAAATATGTCAAAATATGTTCTTCTCAAAATACCACTAAAAATTCCGTACTTATGTTTAGAACGCAATAAATACTAAACTCGAGAAGGTACTATACACAGGCAGGCTCTGTAAATGCCTCATAGCGTAAGATTCAAAGCACAATTACGGTAAATGGTTTGAATTGTATTGTACTTCCGTTTTCTCGTACGGTAGGAGTCGAATAGTAGTGACCGCAAAAGGCAGTATCGAATTTGGTGAGTGTGTTCAGTTCACATACGAGCAAAAAAGTGATTCGGGGACGCGAACCTTACATAAAAATATTATGAATTTTCGGTTTTTGCTTAGCATCTGGCAGACTCCAAAATTTAGTCAAGCGAAAATAATGGAGCTCATAACGTTTCGGATTTTTTCTTCTCCACCATTTTTTCCTCTTCACCATTGGTCATCCATGGTATCGCGGATCGGTAAGATCACAATCAGAGTAATCCAGTTGCTTGTGGTCTTTAAAAGCAATTTTTTAAGAAATTATTGATTAAACTTCCATGGAGAGCCTAAGCCAAAAAGTGTGCTAATGCAATAGTTATGAAATGATTTTCAACTAAATTGGTATTTTAATTTGCAATACTGCTACTAGTCCTCTTCTTTTTGCATTTCGCTGTTTAATGATTTGTCAATTACGATAAAGTGATTTTAAATACAATTCTTCTTTTTCGTCCTTTATCTAAACTCTATCGTTCCTTTCAGAGAGTAACATACCTACTCCAATGTCCAAACCAAAAATTCCTTTGCACCGAGCGTTCCTAACCGAAATGGATTTTGCTCGCCTCGCGTAGTGAACAAAAAAAATGGGACCTTCTTTTCTTTCGGTCGGTGCGCTACGAAGCATTTACCGAACTTGCTATGTTCGTTACTTTCGTTTTTCTCTTCTTCTTCTTGATTGGCCCGATGCTTGCATCACAACCGTTCGTTTTTAACCATGAATAAAAGGCATATTTTTATGTGAAGACGCCTACTTGGTAGCATATATTTTTTCTCTAAATATGTAAAAGCATATGACATATTCCAAAATAGGTCGAAATAGGTTAAAATATGTTAGCATATTCCTCAAATATGCTTTTAGGTCGAAGATATGCAAATATGTCAAATATGCAAAACGCATGAGGATTTAAATTATTCTACTTTTCATGAAACAAATTTGTATGCAATCAGAAATTTTTTGGACTGCACAATAAAAATATGTTGTCACCTAAAATCCGATGTCTAGTAATAACATGAAAAACTATATTTAAATTTCCCACTAAACTTTAGTTTTTTTTTTTTTTTTTTTTTTTTTTTTTGTTTTTTTTATTCGGTGTGAGGGGAAAAAAAAACTAACAGCTGCCCGAAAGTATGCAAAAGATTTTCCATGGAATTAAGTTGGCTACAGGAGCTAACGTGAAATTTACACCGTATGCGGTGGGTGGCGGGCTGCTGTGACATGAAAATTTCATTTGAAATTGAATATGAAAAAAGCTTCGCATGCGACAGCTGCTGCAATTGACAATTATTATTATTGTCAGTGCGAATGAAAAGCCGCCAGTGACTGGTGTCGGGTCTGTGACTGCTTTTGGTATTCATAACAAAGCGCCAAAATGCGAGACGAGGCGAGCCGAGTTGGCTTCCATAAAATTCAATGGACGCATTAAAATCATTTAAATTCTATTGTTTTTGTTTTTCTTACTTTACGACCGACAACCCCAAGCCCACACACACTCACACACGCTGGCACACACGCACGAGGGGCGACAAATGCCGCATAAGCTGTTTTCGTTACGGCTTTGGCGATATCAGCAAATGCATATTTAATGGCTTACGCGGCGTATGAGCAATATGATATGCTTGCCATTTGTGAGATTTCTGCGATTTGTGTCAATGGCTTTTGAAAGCAACACAACTGAGTGGTAATTAAGGTAAGCGTAAAATTGATATCCATTTGGTTTAGAAATAATTTCATTCATTTTTCATATTCATTTTTTGGGAATTTCCAAAACTTTTCATGTCACTTTAAAAGTCATAAATGGCTAAAAAACAAAAACCCTTTCCACCTGTCAGCCTGTCAGCAGGTGGTAACCTCAAATCTGCCGATGTTTGCAAATTCTCATCCTAAAAAAAGTGCGAGAAACTCGCGTGTTGACTACGCGCACAGCACGTAAAATGGCAGAACGGCGGGTTTCGGGGCCTGCATATGAGGATACGACTTGTTTGCATAATGCCAACTTGGTGGGTATTTTACAATTTCATACGCCAAACAACCAAGGCAAAAAAATCTCAAAAAAATAAATAGAAGAAACACAAATTTTATGCTGACAGCAGCCAAATCGTAGCCGAATTGTAAGTTTTGTAGGGCGTGTCCAAGTTAAACGTGAATAAAGCTGAAAATCCTTTTTATGGCCAAGTATTTATAAATTATTTAAAGTGCCAGCCAGTTGTCCCCTGATGTATGTCATGGAAAGCGCCAGCCATCATTGACCCCATGACCTCAAAACGTTGAGTCACACCAACACACACACACACACAAACCATAAACAGTGGCTAAACAAGGTGCTTAAATTATGCCACAAGATCTCACAGCCGGCTGTAAATAACAAGCTGGACCCCAGCTCCGTTTCCGTCCATCCCCCCACCCTCCTGCCACCAAACGGCATCTGCATTCATATTTATGGGCGTCTATCTCTCTGTAGTGGTACGCTGTTGACATGGCCATGCGTCGCCTGCCACAAAATGTAGCCACATTTGTTCCCCACAGCGCCTCCGTCTGCTCCTCCAGCTGGCTTGTTGCTAGTTGTTGGTCGCATGGTTGGCTGACTTTGGTTTTGAGCAATCAACGAGCGCGGGTGTTGGTGTGTGTGTGTGTGAGTGTGTGTTAGTGTTTACTTAGCGTTACTCAACTGTCAGCTCATATATGAATATCAACGTCTAACATTTGGCTTTTCATTTCACTTCTGCAGTGGTGGTCATTTAGAGATTTTATGACCGCTAATTGGGTTATTTTAGCATTTACAATGGGCTAAGGGTAAACCACATTCTTAATTTAAGCCTATTTACGCTAAGGTTTCAGTCTATAGAATGGACAAACTACATTTAAGATCGTAGGTATCGCTTCATAGTCATTTGCTGTTTGTTTTCGGACTCTAAATAGTACTCCAGTACTAATGTAGTGCTATTTTTCCAGGCCTAATTGGCTCTTCTCTTCATTCCTCTACCCTTTCTATGATTTAACACAAGAATTACCTAGCAGGTAGACCAAAAAATCATAGGCTCATCAAACTGAACACACTTAGCGGAAAGCTTGGAATTTTTTGATCTTAATCAAACATCTTTAGTCATCGTGAAAATAATTGATATGAAATGGCAGTCATTTCCACATGTTTTCATATCATTTTTACTCCGTTTTGACAAATTGATATGTTCGAAAATATCACTACGGCACTTTCGAACATATCTTTAGGATGTTTTATTTTAGATTATCTGAAACTTTTCGCCATATCAATTATGGAATATCAATATTTAAGTTTATAAGATCGTCTTTGTACAATACTAGCTCAGCCGGCAAACGTTGTTCTGTCATAACAATTGTTTCTATTCTATAAAAATCACATGCCTTTTTCTCGTTACGACTTTGCTGCTGGGTTTTCCCTCCACTTCCCACCCACATCCCAACCACTTACCATCCACTTCCCACCCACTTCCCACCCACATGCCACTTACATCCCATTCACTTCCCATTCACTTCCCAACCACTTCCCAACCACTTCCCCCCACATCTCAACCATTTTCAGGGCACATCCCACCCACTTTCCACCCACTTCCCTCCCAAATCTCCTTCACTTCCCACCCACTTCCCAACCACCTTCCACTCACTTCCCGCTCACATCCCACCCACATTCATGGCAGCAATGAGCCTTTTTTATGGTACACTTGGCCTTTGATTTTGAAGGTTGAATTAAATCGCTGACCATTTGCTGTATTGTGCATTATTTCTATTGCTCCAAGCGAAGTCATTTGAAAGCATGAATTAAATCTACTAATGGACTGCAGAAATAGGTTTGAATCTGGATCAGTGCCGATGAGCACGCCAATCAATGGTTCTGGTGGCATCTCAATTTCCGGTAGTTGCACTCTTCCTGATGCTCAACACATTCCGGCAGAATTGGGATATTCTATTTCCATATCACCAATTAGGACTTTCGGAATATTTAATATCTGACCCATACTCGAATGTGAGACGAAAGAACAAAGCCGATGTAAATGCTCGATGTACTTGCTAGCGTTGTCGGTCAATTGTTCTGCGTGTGTTAACATCTGTCTGGCGCGCTTGTGACTGCTCCAATTGTTGTTGTTGACTTCGGAAAGCGAAACTTGTTATTGAGAAGAACCCATTTGCGGCATTCTGACTCGCATACTTCTACTTGTTTCAAAAGATTTTTGATCTGTTCTTGCACCTGTAACATTTCAAACCTCTGACTATTTACCTATCCAGAAAAATGCACAATGCGAGAGGACCGAAACAAACACATTGAAATACAGCACGGCATGCAGTATGAGAGGGCAACGTGCAACATAGTTTATAGCGAGGTACAAATACCCGAAGATATCACAAGTTTGTAATATAAATAAAAAGAATTTTAAATTGATTAAAAATAAATATACCTAATTTTACCTACTTTGTGACATTTTTTCTAGGCAAATATTTAACAATTTGTGTGTTGCTGTATTCGTTCGACGGCAAAAATAACTACCCAAATTGAAACGATTGATGAAAAACGATATTCCAATATTTTAGTAATTTTAAAAAATGTTCACAGTAATTAAACAGAGTTTGATACAGAAGATTAGCCTGCTGCATTGTTAATTCAAAAGAATGTTCTGCAGTAGCGGCGGAAGTGGTACCGGGACCAATATTTTAAATTTTTTCTATACCGGTATCCGAGAACCGATATTGTTCGAACCGAAAAGAACCTAAACGTTGTATCGGTACAGATTCGGTTATGAATGCAACAACTAGACTGCTAGCGAAGATAGTTTAAAGGGATTTTAAGCTTCAAATAAAAAAGAAAGATTCAGTCTTAAACTCCATTTTCACGACCTGATCACTCAGATGAGTTTCGTCAGACCTTAACTCATCTGATCAACTCAGTTTCGCTTTTACACATGCCCGAGAAGCTCAGATGAGCCAATTGCAGAACCATTAGTTCATCGGAATCTTTAGTTCATATGAACATTGTGACGATTTGATTACAAAAAGAATAAGACAAGCAAACAAATAAAAGCTAAATGAATAAAGAAGCATTAAAAGTGAAATGAAAATGAATTTCCAAAAAACAAAAAACACAAGAAAGTAATGTGGAACCGTGACTGACTTCGACGCCGAGTAGAAGTCCGAGATGTGGACCAGCCTAAGTTGTGTGAAATGCAATACGAGGATCCGGAAATTTTCGCAAAATTTAATTTAAAGTGCGATGACAATTGTATTTCGTCGGTATTTAGAGCTTTAGCAAAACTTTGGTTCAGTGAAATAAAAAAACGGGAGACCAGTCTCTTTGAAAATAATGTATACCTATGTGAATTGTCTAATAGCCTATTTCCACTATAGCAAATATGTACACTAGAGCGGTCCCCAAACCAGCAAAATGGAAAGGAGTCGCAGCATTCCCAAAGCTAATATTTGTTGTATAATTAATAATTGTAAAAATAAAAATATTTTATTTTAATGGGCGCGACCGCGTCTCAAAGTGTTAAAAAATATTAATCATACGACACGTTCACCAAATACAATTTTTAACAAACGAAGTTATTAGTTCATTTCAATTGATGTCATTGTGTAAAATTCAAATAGGGATCTGAATTTGGGGAAATCAAATATTTAGAAATTTGAATAGTTTATAAATAAAATCATCGCCGACTATTTATAAATGAAATTAATTTATCATAATAGGCAACACTGCGTATGAGCTATTAACAAAAACTTTAGACGCCATTCGCGCCCGTTAAAACTCGACTTTTTCCCGTATCGTTGTGATCTTTTATTAACAATTATATTCGAGAAAGTACAGATCATGGGTGTTGCACAACAGTGGTGACCTTAAAATTTCTATCATGGGGACCACTCTAATGTACATATTTTCACATATTATCCATATTCAATAATATGTAACATATTCTCCCTAGAAAAAAATGTACATTTTTCAAATATGTGTCCATTCACCCCGAAAGTTTCCATTTTTTGTCTTTTGTTTTTGGGCGCCCGGGAAGGTAATTGGGTTATATAGCATATTTAGCTGGCTTCTCTATCTTAACAGAAATGGAGTAGAGGTTAAGACCTTAGACTAGAAATCAACAAGACCGGGCTTAAATCTTTGTAAGGCCATAAAAAAAATGTTTATTTTTTTTATTTTTAACGTTAACGTTCATAAAAAATTAATGTACATTTCGAAATATGTAATCATAATGGAAATAGACTATTAGACGCTCATTATAATGTCACGCTTGACCGATATATATTCAAGAATTGTATCCACGTCTGCTCAATTGCAACTAAATGAGGAAAGCATCTCTAACCCAATTACTTTGTCTGAAAGTGAAGATAAAGTCGATCTATATATCAATTTGTATAAAAAGAAAAGAAATACAAACAGTTAAGTATTTTCACAAGACAGTTTAATGGCACCAATCCAGGGCTGTAAAAGAATGATTCGTTTTTGTCTTTAATTCACAATGAATTCAAAAAAAAAATATGATTTAATTCAATTTTTACAAAATCAGAATTGAATTGATTTTGATTTAATTCATTTACGCAAAAAAGAATTGAATTGATTTTGTATAAATTCAAATGAATTAGAAAATTTGATTGTTCATTCATTTGATTTAAATCTGAATTAACTCAACTTCATTCATTTTGTCACATTTTCCAGTTTTTCTGTCTTCTGAGCTTCAGCTTTTCTCTGGCTGCTTTCGTCGACGTGTTTCACCTTTTTGTTAGAGTGGCCCGCCAGCTCTTCACAGGCCTGAAAGACATCAAGGATGATGCTTCTTCTCCATGGTGGACTCTATCTCCTGCTGAGAACAATCCACCTCCATTTCTTGCCCTTTGAGCTGCTCTGCATATTGAC
>JAEIFU010002375.1:0-45204 GCA_018904235.1 Lordiphosa stackelbergi
TGGCAGCGTTTTGCACCGTTTGGAGGTTTCTCCATTGTGTGTTGTTGATTGCAGGTGACCAGATGGGGGCAGCATAACTTAGGAGGGATCTGCCAATCGACTTGTAGGTGATTGCGATCGTCTCTTTTTCTTTTCCCCAGCTACTTCCGGCTATGGCTTTAAGTACTTTGAAACAGCTTCTAGCGTTTTTGGCCACAGTCTCAACGTGTTTGGCGAAGACATAGAGGGAGTCGAACGTCACACCGAGAGTTTTGGGGTTGTTCAGGGTGGGAATGCTCTCTCCGTCGATGCGTATGTCGAGCGTTTGCTTGACCTCCTTAGTCCATGTGGTGAGTAACGTCGCTACAGATTAAGTGGCCGATAAGGATAGGTTGCGGAAAAAATTGGTAAAAAACGGTAAATATTGTTATTATCAGTTCTGTTCAAAAAGACAAAATTATTAAAATCATTAATATTTGAGATCGATTTGCACCGGCTAAGAAATTGATTTTGTGCCCATGGGTTCTGGGTGGAATTTTCTTAGAATTTTCCGTAGATTTCGTTTTTGCCTATACAAAACGAACCACAAAAGTTTCAGATAATTAAATCATTTAAATCTAAAAGTCATCCCATTAGTAAGATAAGATATTACGGCCACTATTTGGCGGTAAAGATGTTCCATAAAAACTTTTCATATTTCTTAAGCTTTTGAAAATAACGATCTATCGATATATCGATGTTTTTGACCCGTGCTGAACAATGCTCAAGGACATCCTATATATTCAGATGATATTTCCGAACATATATAACTTAATAACTTAACTTAAATTGCAATTTGTTAAATGATAACCATCTTTCTGGTAACATGAAAGCATTGGATATGTATCCTGCAAACTCCTCCTGCCCAACACATTTCTCTGGGAACTCCAGTTCGCTTATTGATGTGTTCTTTGTTAATAGACCTAAAAAATCACTGTTATACGACCAACTATCTGTCCCAGCTTTCTCCAAGCATGACCCTATTTTTCTTTCCTATGACATATATCTGGAGAAAGCAGAACAACTGTTAACGTACAGAGATTTCAAATCAATTAATTACGTATTGCTAAACAATGAATTTTAAAAATGTAACTGGGACAATAGTAGACTTACTTCAGTCTTATGTAACTTATTTATACAACCTAGCTGTACCTGTTAAAACTAGTCGGATACGGAAGTCTGCAAATCCTTGGTTTAGTAATGACATTAAAATATCCATATAGCTACGAAATCAGGTGTATGAGAAATGGAAACGGTACAGAACTGAACAATACTACTCATATTTTAAAGAATTAAGAAGGAATGTACAGTCATTTATATGTAAAGCAAAAAGTACATACTTTTGCGATAAGTTTAATAATGCAATCTCTACCGGACAGCGATAAAGGGAATTAAAGGATTAGGTTTTGGAAAGCAAAAGACGAAATATCCTGGTAAGGAAGTAGATGTGAACTACCTTAATGCTAAATTTGTGCAATCTGAAGTACCTGAAGTTGACTACAATTACTATGAAGACTGTGAAACGCCCTCTAACTGTGATAGTAGCTTTAATTTTGTGCATGTGAGTCAGTGTGATGTCCTCGAATGTGTTGTAAAAATAAAATCAAGTGCGGTCAGTCTTGATGAGATACATTCAAAATTTATAAAAATTTTACTTCCACAAATACTTGGAAACAGTGATGACAGTTCGAGACAAAAGCTCAATGTTGTTTTTAATAACATTGCCAGATATGTACACAATCTAAAGCCAACGGACCACATCTCAACCGCTGCTTGTCAAATTTTTGGACTGCCCTTGAATAGATGGATAGACATGAGAGACATCATATTATTACACAAGATTGTTAAAACGATGACTCCACAGTACCTGTACGATAAATTAATATTTACCTCTTCAAGAAGGACTAAAAACATTATTTGCCAAAGATTTTTACTATCTAGTTCAAAGAAACATTTCCTCATAAACGATGTTCGTCTCTGGAATCAGTTACCTCATAAAGTAATAAGTAAATAAAATCTCAATGTTAATGCTAATTTAAATACATATACCATTGTTAGTTTAAGTAGTAGTATAAGTTTATCACTAGGAATATTCGAAAAAATACAATACAATAAAAATGATCTTTATGCAGCCGAACACCACTTCCATCATACTCTGGCGAAGGTTTTTTTAACTTATAGAAGCAACAGACAAAGACAACTTGCCTGAATGGAAGTTGGTGCTTCCACCAACAATGTGTACCAACTGTTCGAAAAGAAATTGCTTAATTAGATATGGAAAACAATTTTGAAAGAATGGAAATCAAAGATATTGACAAACTTTTTAAGTCAAAATTGTGAAATTTTGGTATTAAAAATGCGTTGGAGTTTAAAACCAGATGAATAAAAAATATTTTGCAGTAAGAATATGGAAATAAATGAACTGAGTTGTTTCGTTTTGCGTTCCCTTTCATGACGCGAACCGAGTCTTTAATTCATTTAGATTTTCTTGGCGTTTAAGTTTTTCGGCCGCGAGCACACAAACACACAATAATCGGATTTCTCTTTCTATTTCTTGTGGTTGTTGTAGTGATTGATTTATTCTACTGGGTTCCTTTGATACAGACACTGGTTAACTTATCACTAAATGATAATGAAACTTCTTGACTCTCCAAACTTCAAATCATTCGCCTATAATTCACAGCCTGCTTAAATTAATTTCATATCAAAAATATTTATTTGAGCGTAAAATTCAAGAACCAGTTTAGCAGTCGCAGTTAGTTAACCAATTCAATTGAACTAGTTCATCATTGTTCCAACCCTGGCTATCGAAACCTTGTTTGCGTGTTCAACGAGCTTCTGCTTGGAAAGGCAGCATTTCGATTTGCAATAAATAAAATATCAGTTAAAGTACTTAATCCTCACTGAAACTAGTGAGTCAAAGTCAAAACAAAATGCTGCAACTACTCCTGCTCACCGGCCTGGCCCTGCTCAGCTGCCTGCCCAGCCACCAAGGTATGTGTTCACTCAGCGGCTTTATGTGGTCTTCTGTGATTGGCCACGCCGCCTCTTTAACCGCCCTCGATCAATTCCACTGATATTCTTCATCCTAACAGCCAGCCAAACCAATGTAGTGACGTGTGGTTCAATACTCAAGCTGCTCAATTCAGATTATGCCTATCGCCTGCACTCGCACGATGTTAAATATGGCTCCGGTTCGGGTCAGCAATCGGTGACGGGTGTGGAACAGAAGGAGGATGTCAACAGTCATTGGGTGATCAAGGCCCAGTCCAACGAACTGTGCGAGCGTGGTGAGCCCATCGCCTGCGGTCATACCATACGTCTGGAGCATTTGACTACCAAAAAGAATTTGCATTCGCATCACTTCTCATCGCCGCTATCCGGTGAACAGGAGGTCTCCGCCTATGGTGCGGATGGTGTGGGCGATACTGGCGACCATTGGGAGGTGATGTGCTCCAATGATAAATGGATGCGTGATGCTCATATCAGACTGCGTCACATTGATACCGGCATGTATTTGGGCATGTCTGGTCGTTCCTATGGTCGACCCATTTCGGGACAAATGGAAATTGTGGGTGTGCACAAGCCGCAGCATGGTACACGATGGTCCGCAGCCGAGGGTCTTTTTATTGTGCCCAAAGATAAGGATCAACTGACGCATGAGGAATATGCACACACCGAACTGTAGTTGCCTTGGGCAGAGAGGGATCCTACTATATTTTAGTTTTCTTTTTAATTATAAATTAGTTGAATTTTTGTAATGTAAATCAAAAAGAACTTTCAGTGAATTTTTGTATTACAACAACAACAACAAATTAAATTCATGTAAATGCGAAAGTAAGCAAATCAAACCAAAATAATTTGTCACTATTTATTAAGTTTATGGGAAATATTTGTGAAACTTCTTTTTGCTCAATCGTTTCAAAGTGAAAAGTTTAAGTTTTGATGGGGTTCAAAAAACCAAATGGAAAATTCAATTCAGTTTGAAATGTTCCCAAACCACGAATATTTCGTTGCTATATCCATCAATATCCATCAATATAAGGACGATCCATTGGAAGATATGCGTCAGGCATTTCGGCCTAATATAATCATATCTATATTCAATATTCATCAGATATTACATTGTTTTTAGTGACTATTTTTTGTACAATGAAGCTGAAAACGGAGAGAAGAATATGAAGGAGGATAGTTGAAATATTTTGTTTTAATGCCCTGGGAGAGAGGATATATTACAATTGTCCGGATGTTTGTAACCCTTAGAAGAAAGCATTTCCGACCATATAAATTATATATTAGAGCCCTGCATGAATTGAATCAAAGTTCCCCTTCAGTTTGATTTTGATTTGATCGATCTATTAACTTCTACTCATAGCTCACAAAATCAATTCAGATTCATTGAGTTATAGCTCATGACATGAGTGACGAGCTATTTGATCTGTTTGAAATGATTCAGCTAAGATCAGCTCAACAAAGGAACTAGATCAATCATGCTCAACTCAAGTAGCTCAAAGGGTTTGTAGCACAAACGAAGTTAGCTTAGCCTTCTTAGTACAAGATTTGTCCGGAAAGTAATGGGACTGATTTTCTTCCAGGCGACTTTCTTTCACTGCGACTGTACTTTAAAGCGTGCGCGCACCGACTGGATTCGCTAGAGGGCATTCCTATCTAACGAACGAGCACCTGGAGAGAAGGGACAGTCATTTTCGCGCGACGTGTTTCTGTGATTGGTGCGAGCCGGCAAGAGGTTCGCGATTAAATTCAGTGATAAACTCGGTTAATCTGAGAATGAGACGTTTGATGTGAACAAGCAGGATTAACCAGATGTTGCCAGGCCTTTTTGGAGGGCCAATGAAGACCGCGCTGGGAGACCTTCGACTTCAGCGACAAACATCGACAATGTGACGCGTGTGCGCAAAGTTTTGAACTCAGACCGTCGACTAAGTATTCATTTAACTGCCCAGATGTTAAATTTACCAAAATCTGTGGTTCATGACATTGTGGAGCATTTGAACATGCGAAAGGTGTGCGCGAAGATGGTCCCAAAAAGATGGTCGCCTGAAAAGACAGATGAAAGAGACGAGAGAGGGGATCCAAGCAGCATGCACTGCCGCTCTTAAGGCTATTCCAGAGAATGCCTTCCGTGACGTTTTCAATGCTTGGAAATCGCGCTTTTTTTGAAAGTTTTTTTTTTAAATTGTAACGTTTATTTAAATCGACTCAGTCCCATTACTTTCCGAACAAAAATCCTGTATACATGATAAAGAGTGCTCCATAAAATGTCACTCAAACAACAAATACTCTACAATACATAGAGTACAATGCAATCTCGATTAACTGTAAATTTTTAGCTTGCTTTTGTTCACTTTTCAATGTCACGTTCGACATCCAAATCCAAAAGTAAGTGCTCCGAAAATTTAGCACAGAGTTTTAAGTAAGCAATTTAATATTAGAAAAACACAATCGGAATAAAGATTTTTTTTTATGTTTTTAAGTCGTTTAAAGTTAGCCGCATTCGACGTCGTATTGTAAAGTTTTATGACCAAAAATAGTTCTTAGTTATCAATAGTGGTATTCTCCAAAGTTGACGAGTCAGATTTCGCTAAACTTTGTCTTAGCTGCGCCCGAAATCCACTTCTGTTTTTGTCACGTTTGAATCGCTTTCAATTTTGACATTAGTTTTGGAAACAAAACATTTTATTTAACTAAAGCCAAATATTACAGAGTATGTATGTATGTATAAAGCTAATTTCACACAGTCAAATTAATTTGTCAAATTTGGCGAAAATTTGACAAAATAAGTTGGCATTGTGTGTGGACGCCATATTTATTTACAGTCAAACTCGTTTGACGACGGGTTTGACATATCAAGTTTTCGATAACGCTACAGTGGTGGACAAAAGTATTTTGACTAAAAAAAAATTCATAGATAATCCATTATATCTTTTAAACAAAAATCCTAAAATTTGGAAATTTGTATCGAATACTGGTATAAAAGTAAGCTTTCAATAAAACATTAGTAGTACACAATCAGTTTCATAGATTAGAAAATATAAACCAAATGTGCAAATGGGAGTGGACATAAGTATTTTGACAAGAATTTAAAATTAAGTTATTCGTGCACAGAACCTAAAATGGTAAAAAATTTATTGGTTCTAGACAAGTTTTTCACGCTAAGCCCGAATCTGGCTTTAGAAATTCCATATCTCTGATGGATCAATCGCAAAATGGACATAAAAATGCAAAAAATGGCTTATTTGCTCGTTTTGTAAGGACCCTAGAAACAGGTTATATTTAAAAAATTTAAATATGTCGTTATAGTACTCAGTTTTATCTGTAAAATGTAGTATCTACTTTACTCATTTCATAAGACATAAGTTTGTGATCGATCTGCAAAGTATGGCCGATTTGCATGCAAATTTAAATTTTAATACTGAGCTACTGATTTGCATTCAAATCGGCCTTACTTTACTTATTGTATCATGCGGGGGCCCATAAACACAACAAAGCAACCAGTAAGAAAAATACCCTTAAAAGCAAGCACGATCGAAAAATTACTTAAGTGAGAGAGCGACAAATACAGAACGCGATGCGAGAATTGTTGGTGTATCGATGAACACTCAAATTTTTGCGCTCTCTGCTTTCAGGGGTAAAAAAATGAGTCGCACGAGTAGCGCGGGTATAATTGGCACTCGGTACCCGATGCAAGAATATGCCACGAGCGTTGTAAGCACCGCGTACGTTTTTGCAGTGGCTGGAGACACTCGAGTGTGAAAAGATCAAATACATATGCGGTACACTTGTTGTGGCAGTGCACTCATGCAGATATCTGGTTACAACACTTCGCCTGCATTGTTTTTAATGCTCGAGATGTTGCGGAGCCTTGCTTTATCCTTCGCAGCGAGCATCCTTTGATAATTGTTGGTTTTTAAGTCATTTAAAATTTACCTTTTTCTTTAGCTGTTAGAAGTTCTAACTTAGAACATGATGTGAAATTCATGATAGTTTTATTACAAAGTCATCTGTTCAGCTATCAGGAACTGTGTTGCAAAATTTGCTTACAATTGATTCAAATAGTACGCAGAAATTTTAAATTTGATGTAAAATGTTTGCATATAAGCGATATTTGCTTTCCAGCGATTTGCATAGAAGCAATTAAATTCTTATATCAAAGCTGCGCATAATGCTCTAAAATATTAAACTTTTGCATATAACCGGTCTTTGCATACAAGCGGTTCGTCATATATCCGATATTTAATGTAATATGATTTATAGGGAGGGAATTGTTACTATTTTTGATCCTCTTAGGTATTTTTCCGCGATTGAATGATTTGTCAGTAACGGAAAGTGGTTTGAAATGTTCCTTGTGATCTTGACATTGCATTGGTCCTCGATGGTGTATAACGCGGTTCAGTAGTGTCCTAATCATGACTTCTTCTTCTTCTTTCTTCTTCTTGATTGGCCCGATGCATGCATCACAACCGTTCGACGGTCTCGGCCGCTGCGATTAATGTCCGCCAGTCGCTTCTGCTCCGTGCGAGCTGGAACCAGTTGGTCACACCAAGCTTGGCAAGGTCTGCCCGAACCTGGTCATCCCATCTTAGTCGAGGTCTCCCCCGCCTGCTTCTTCCTATAGGTTAGAATAACTCGCGAAACACACAGTCTGTGGCTCCCAGCGAAGAACAAAGAGCTGGGGCTCACGAGCCGAGAGCGGCTTTTTGTATAAATGTTAAGCTGTAGGATAATTTCATTAGCCAGATATAAATGTATCGCGTCGATCATTTGACGGCGGCTATCGACATACCACATTAGTTTCTGTGAAACATAAAATTACCGCCAAAAAAATTTGCGAGTGTGAACACTAAGCCAAATTCAATTGAAACTTTCGAAAATTTTCGATTAAAATTTATTTGACGTGAGTGTGAACACCAAGACAAATTCGAAGACAAATCAATTTAAATCAAATCAAATTTATTTGACTGTGTGAACTTAGCTTAAGTATCAATTATTTTTGTAAACAAAATTGTGTGTATTGGTTCGTTCACACAATACTTTTATTTGTGTACAACATTTTATGAAATTATATCGCTCACTTACTTCAATACTGGCATAACTCAAAAATACGATTTTTGACTTAATGATGCAGAAATAATCGCTGTATTGTGTACTATTTTGTGTAAAAATTTTCGTATTGATATCTCTTTTACTTTCGTTATGATTTTACAGGTTCATTTTTATGTTAATGCAAGAACGTCATATCTCAGTTGTCCTGCAGTCGATATTGAGCAAACATACATCGGCTTTTAGTTAAAACATCATATTTTCATGTTTTATCAATAAGCATTCTAAATTTATAATATTTTAATTAATTTACTCGAAACTAAAAGAACCATTTTTTCTGGGTTAAAAACATTGAGAACTTTGAACGTATTTTTCTCAAAATGGATTATATTGAGTTATGCTAGAATTGAAGTAAGTGAGCGATATATTCTCAACTTTGATCCAATGCCTTTTGCCATCTTTAGGGCAAGAGATTGATTCCAGGCTCTTAAAATGCAGGCAAAAAATTGGTCCAATTGGTTTTTGACGTCCTGATTTGAGGTGAAGGAACAAGTAATATGGAAAATATGGTTGGTGTGGTAGCACATCCCATTCTAGCTGCAAAAGCTATTGCTGATAGCATAGAAACATACGGACGGACGGACATGGCTTTATCAACTCAGCTCGTCGTGCTGATCAAGTGGTCGGAGATGCTTCCTTCTGTGCCTTACAAACATTTTGAGGAATCTTGATAGTCTCTAAAATTAAACTCTCTCTCTATTAGTTTCATTAGATGTAAATATATTTATACCCTTGGAGGGTATATAAATTGTCCGGAGTTTGTAACGCACAGAAGGAAACATCTCCGACCACTATATATATATTCTGATCAGCATGACGGAGCTGAGTATAACATGTCCGTCGTCCGTCTGTCCGTCTGTCCGTCTGTCTCGTCCGTCTCGTCCGTCTTTTTCTCCATCTCTCCTCGTCAGTTTTAAAGCTATCTCCAACCAAACTTTGCACGAAGTCTTTTGTAAAAATGCACATTTGATCCGATGACTATAGCATATAGCGCCTTTCGGTTGAAAAGTGTTTTAGTGAGAAAACTTTTTTGTTTTGAAATCGATACCAAACCTTGTATTTAAAGTTTTCACGCTTTCACATAATTTCACAAGTTTTATAAATCGGGCAACTATATAGTATAGCTACACAGATAGGTCTGAAAAAGTTTAGTGAGAAAAACTTTTTTTTTCAAAGATAATTTTCGCCATTCAAACCCATACAAAAAGTCAAAAACTAGCTAATCACTTTGTTATTTATGCTAAAATGGTTACAAGGACAACACGATTATGAGAATCTATAAATGTGTGTGTGTGTGTGTGTATGAATGGGTTGGGTTGAGTCTACTAACATTTGACCTTACTAAGCTAGCAGTCAGTAAGGAGGTGGGCCCGGGCAGGCGGACAGGATGAACAGACAAAGCATCGACAAGGCCCCTAAAAAACAAAAGAAACAGAAAACAGAAAACAGACAAACAGATAATGGACGCCATGATGATAAGTTTTTGTTGACGACAAGAGGGGCAAAAGGAGAAATGTATTTACATAGCTTATATATAGTCGGGATAAGCTGCATTGTTATATGCAGGCGAAACCAAAGCCAGGCAAAGGATGAGACAGTTGGGAAAAGCTTAAAAACGAATGACACTGAGAAGGCAAAACCGCACAACAAATGCTAAAAATGATACATTTGTGGTAATCAATATGAAATATAGACTTCTACTTCGATTATCTGTGAGAAGAAAAGTTTTAGTACTGACTGAAACAGAAATGGTAAGCTGGATTCATACAGGTTTTGTCCGGAAAGTAATAGGACTGCGTCGATTTAAAAAAATTTATTGAGCCAATCGTTAGAATTATTAAAAAACTTTTAGCTCCTGCAAATATTTTCATTACTACATTTAAACAAGAGATGCCTCTGTAGTTGTTGGCCGGGGTAGGATCTCCTTTTTTGTGTATGGGGATAATAATACTTTGCCAAAAATGCATTTTAAACAAAAGTCCCATTAAAAATTAAGGCCACGCATTCACCGCACTTAATAGGCATATTTTCATATTTGGTTCAAACAATTGCCATAAATGCCATCAATTATTTAAATGACGCATCCCAGAGAGACCAAGTGCATGTGTCATTAAGGCTTTAACTTTCCATATATGGGACATATATGTATTTTTATGGGAGCGCCTGAAAATATGCAGCAATTTGTTCTCGCTTTGCTTAGCCATGCACTCGTGCGTATGCACAACGAACTCACACACACACACACTCTCATGCATAATATTATAGAAACACACAAACATTTCAAACATTTTCGTCAATTCGTCAGTCTGTCTGTCAGTTGGGTGGACGTGTGAGTCCTTCACTTGGCGTTGAGTTTTGAAGGTTGCTTTTGCTGTTGATAAACACGAATCGATAAAAGCAAACGAGGCGCGAGATGTTTGGCCCAACCACACACCTAGCTGGGAATCGATGGACGAAGGAGGGGGGAGGGGGGAGGGTCTGCTGTTGCCTCCTTATCAAATGTTCACATAGGAAATACAATACAGAAAAAGGGACAAAGGCAGGCGAGGAAAGGACATACATACGCATGTACCTACATTTGTTTGCATTGGTATGCATGAGTGTGCCTTTAAGCAGATAAACGTAATCAATAAATGCTCAAAACGGAAATAATCAACACCTGTAAATGTTAATTGGAGCATAATTGAATTTAATAAATTGCCACAACACATGGAAATAATGTTGGGAAATGAAATATTTGAATGGATTGAGGAAATTTCTTGTAAGGAATATGTAAAAACATTAATTAATTCACCAACATTTTTTTGCTCCGGGTGCCCCCACCCAAAATTATTAAGGTTAAAAGGTTCTAGCCCAAGCTTGACTTAATTCACCAACATTTTTCTGCATCTCATATTTGATTCTTGTGTTCCCAATCCACTGCCGGACGGGCCCAAATAAACATTCCCCCAGCGAGACTGAGTCGTTAATAGAATTCTGAATTTGTGAGTTTTCTTTGTTAGGCTTTCTTAGTCTAAGCTTCTTTATAATGTATGTGCAATTGGTTGACAGCCTTTCTGGTCACCTAAAACAAAAAAATCTAAATAAACCAATACGACTCCTATAAATTTTCATCGACTAAAAATTACACATGTACTCTTGCACTTGGTGCGTAATATGCAACTTCACTTCTCGAATTATAGAATGGTCCATTTATTTTTACCCTGTCTTCTGTCAAAGCAGAGTCGATATAGCCCTGTCCTTCTGTCCGACTGTCTGTATGAACACTTAGATCCCAGACACTCCTATTGTCTGCACGCAGATCAAGTTCATTTCAAACCACGCCCCCTCCCACCCCTACAATAAAAAGTGTTGAAAAAACTTACACAATTTTTACTGGGGTATTCTCTATGTCGGGGCTGTTTTATGGACATTTTTAAAAAAAACATCTTATCTGAAAACACAAAGAGTTTTACCAACTCTGTTTTTGGTATTATGTTACAAATAGATTAGAGTAAACAAAAAAATTTGTACTGCTTCGATACGAGGGCTGTTCAAAAAGTTCTTGGCCTTCAAAGTGGGTATAAAAAAAAAGGTATAGTTCTGGCGGCCATGATTCCACGTCTCCAGGTTGTATGAAATTAAAACTAAAAACGGGGTTTTAATCAGTATAAATGTCATTCTGGTCTGACTCACGAAAAACATTTTGTGATTTTTTTGCCAAAATTGGCGGCCATTAAAAAATGAAAATTGGGTTTTGGGACCTTTTTTGTTGTTCAGTAGTAACAAAAAATAGTAAAAAAATTTTTAAAATTATGATTGAAGGTCAAACCAGAATGGTGACAATTCTGCGTCAATTTCACTTTGAATCATCAAAATCGGTTCAGTGTAACTGAAGATATCATGGCCGCAAGTTCAAAAAACGTGGTTTTGAGATAAACGCGTTTAAAGTTTGAAGTAATTTGAAAATTGCTTGTCTTATCGAAGACATTGGTCGACAAAAAAAGGCTATCTGCCATGTTCCGATTTTCACCAAAGTGAATTCGAATTTTTTTAACATGTTCTCCTTTCTATTAAACATCTAATGAAATCCGTATCTAACCTTTAGTTTCTTATTACTCTTTACTCGACGGACACAAATAAAAACGTTGTAATCTGATCAACCCAACAGCACATTTAACCAATTCGAATTCGACAATTTTTGCCGAAAGTAAAAACCGGAACAGGCCTGAGGTTTTCTAAAGTATTTCTAAAGCTCTATTTATACGACCTGATCACTCAGCTGAGTTTTCGTCGGATTTGCTGTCAGACCGCGTGAGACCGCGTCTGAGTGGACATGAAGCTAAGAGCGATCAAACGAAATAGATCCGGTTCTATTTGGCCTGACCGCTCAGCTGAATGGCATCTACCGAATTGTAGTGTGACCTAATTGCAGTGTGCTGGCGTAGCCATTTGTTTTCCGACGATATACAATTGTTATCAAATTTTAAATATCCTTTTTGGGGCAATATTCTCAGTTATCAGAGCTATAAAATGTTGCATACTTTTCGGTTTTCCCTCTTTAAGCCCCATCCGGACATCCGAAGTTCGTAATTTAGCTAACTTTCCCCTATGTTTCGTTGCCGTGGAACGTAAGATCAGTGTTACCAGATTTAAGAAAAAAATTTCGCCAAAAATTTCAGTATTTGGTATGTTTAATTTAGTTGGCGGTAGGTCACACTGCTTGATCATCTGTATTTTGGTTTAATGCCAAGTTGATTATTTGTAGAAGCTCGGCCACTTCTCCTCAAGCCTTGCTCACAAATAGTAAGTCCGACTGCTTGGGGTGGAAAAGATCACAAATGACATTCCGCTCTTTCACCGCCAAAATTAAAGATATTTTTTCGACATGGAAAAATAATTCAAAACAACTATTTCGCTCTTGTTTTTCTGCCATGTTTATTATATTTATTTTCAAATTATTTCATTTCACTTGAGCTAAAAGCACTTCAGCTGGTCGGTGCAGGTAGAAGCAGAGTGAAGTTACATGGTGCATTCTGAATGCTGCGTCTGCTGCTCAAAGCATAATAATGCCCACAGCCATTTTACATAGTCTCCACAAATGTGCTGTTAAGTGCAACATTGACTGTTAAGTGTAACATTCAACTTCGCACCTCCGTACATGCAAAAAGTTTAAGAGGCGAAGTTGTAACTTCTGCTTCTTCTTCCCTCATTTTTTGTATGAAACTTCTCGTTACTTCTGATGTCCGTATGGGGCTTTAGGAGCACAGAGAGGTTATTAAAATTTCTTAGAGTATATCGAAGAAGTAGTTTCTATACAATCAGAATTTTGAACTGAATTTTTACACAAAACTGTTGGAGGGTTCATAAGTTGTGATATGATACATCTTGTTATGGCTCATTTCAGCGTTTTTTAAACTTGTTTTTATAAGATTGCAAGATTCTCGAGTAAGAAGATTTTAGATTAATTTTTTTCTTAGTGTTGTTGTCCGATTTTTATCAAGCTTGGTGGAATTATGAAAAAGCGTAGAAAACTTATGATTGGAGTTTTGGGGAAGTTTGTATTGAGAACAAAACAGATTTTTTTTTTCACTAAAACTAGTTCTTCGACCGATCGTTCCTAAGGCAGCTCTATGCAACAGACGGACTTGGCTATATCAACTTAGCTTGTCATACTGATCAAGAATATATATATTTTATGTGGTCGGTGATTTTACTTCCTAGTTTACCCTCTGCAACTGTACAAACATAACTGACTGTAATTAACTCTGCTGAAAACAGTGCTGCTAAACAATAGATGGAGCAACCACTTGCATTAAACCATGAGGGATTTCTAAACTAACCAATAGATAACGCCACTACTGCCAGGACTGTGGAGGTTCCAGTTCCAGTTCATCCAGCTGCAATCACAGATCCAGTTCATCTGCGATCTGCGATCTCATGCAAGTGGTAGCTTCCTCATCATTGCGGGTGACTTCTTTGGAGTGAGACTTTGTCGGCGAACCGTGCAGTTATTTATGTGACCCATGTTAAGGCATTACTGGCTTTCACGAACACACAGAGACTGATTGATTTCTGCTAAAATTTTATAAGTCAATTAAATATTTTTACGGATTACAAATCATAAATAAAACGTACAATCATTATTAACCTCATTTTCCAATTCTTGGGCTAAGCTTGGGATCACGAATTTTTTTGGGAAATGGGCGTAACTCCAGCGTTGCTGGGAATGGCGCCACCGTAAGGCCTTCCAAGCGCGATGAGCGGCAAACTGATCTCCCAGTCTTTGCCAGGCTTATGTTTAAATGCCAAAAATCAAAAAACAAACATAGCGAATTCGTTGACAGTGTTTGGTCACAATATGACAGCGATAGCAATCTATCGATATCGGGCGAACCTGCCGGTAAGTCTCGTTGAGAAAAACAAATGACTTAACCTCAGGTAATTCCGTGCTTAGAAATGATCTTTATAACAGATCCATGGTATATGTAAATCAGATCCAATGGATATTAAAAGAAAATTAATAGTAGATCCATGTGATATGTCATACAGATCCAATGGATATTAAGAATTGGCTATTAAAATAGAACAAAAGTCTATTTTATAGAGATCCAATGAGTATGGAAATAAGGATATTTGTCAACAGTTCAAATGGATAGTTTTTAAATATCCTATGGATATTTAAATATTCTTTTTTAGAAAATAAGTCGACTTCGAAAAGATCCAATGGATCCCAAAAACGTTTAATTTACTGTCCAGTCTAAATCTTCTTCTTCTTTTTCTTTATTGGCCATTACAACCGTTTGACGGTCTGGGATTCTGCAAGTAATGATCTCCAGTCGCTTCGTCCAGTCTAAATGGATACTGAAAAGTCATCCTAAGGATCAACAAAAACCATCCTTTTTTTCTCAGTGTAGAGATTTTCGTATAGGCGGTTAGATCGGTTAGATCAAAAGACGAAAGTTAAGAGATTTGAAACCGCCTGTTCAAAGTCATGTAGATCTAGTTCGTACGGTTTCCTTTCTTAGGATCTAGTAACCGAACCTTTTTTTATCACTTTACAATTAAGTCCTTAAAGTGTAGTTCGACAGGACACACCTGAGTATTCTCTATGTTATAGTTACTAAAACCCTTCCACAGACCTTTCCTCAGAATTCAAAGAAAGGCTTTTGCCTGCTTTTGGCCCCCACCAAGAACAATTTCAATTAACGCAGCCACGCGCCAAAACAACAACAACAAACCAAGCAGCCACAAAAATTAATAACTAAACACAACAGGGCTAAAACGAAGCGAAAAATTCAATCATAAACAGCAACAAAACAGTTACATAACGCACAAGCACACACACACACACACACACACACTTGTATCCTTCTCCGCCACTCACACTCTTCCAGTGTGTGTCATATCAGGCAGCAACTGTCTGTTATTCACTTCAACCTTCAACCTGCTGCCCACGCACTCAAACGAGAGTGAAATGTGGAAAAAAAAGTCCAGAGCCTGGTGGAAGGAAGGGGGTAGTGCGTATGTAAGAAGAAGGGAACAGCTGTTTGCAATTTACAAAGACTTTAACGAAGCCTAACGGCCAAAAGCGCTGAAAGCAACAACAAAGCTGAAACATGATACGAAAGTGGCAACAATTTGTAAGATAAGTCGAGGCTGAGGAAGCCCTAAGGAATTGGAACTCTGGGAACGAATGAGACATTTTTATAATTCAGTAATTTCAAGGAAATGTTGAAGAACCTTTCGTCTTGTCGCAGTTTTTACAATCATGATATGATTTCTAAGAACAATTATTTAGAAGAAGTATGGGAAATTTTTGAAAAAGGTTTTGGAGGTCATTAATTTATAAGGCTGGTCCAATACAAGAGACCCAAGAAACCTGAACCCAACCCAGCCTAAGCGTACTTTTAAAGGATTGGGGTTAATTAAACCAGTTTGCAAACTCATAAAAAATTTGGTGGAACCATCAAGTCCTCAATTTTATTAAATAGATGTGTATGTCTTTAGTATAGGTTTGTTTATCAAGAGATTTAAATGAAATTTGTGGAGTTTTTTTTTAGTTAATAGATGATTTTTGTGTGTTTAAAATCGCACTTAAAAAATTAGCTATTTTTTTTAAAGTGACCATTTTGGACGATTATGAAGTGCTCTATGCATTCAATTATCTTCTACAGCCAAAAAAAGTTGTTATCAAAATGACAGAATTTAGACATCAATTTGAAACTTTTGAGTATCAAATTGATATCTTCCAAAGTACTTACAAATATTAATTTCAAATTGATAATAACACGTATCAGGTTGCCCTTTTTTGTATTACTTTTTTAGTATCGGTCTTATTAATTTGATATTTCAAATTTCGAACTTTTAGTATCATTTTGATACTTGCTTTTTTTTGTTAATTCTTATCAAATTTGAAATCTAAATCAGTTCTTTACAAAGTAAAACATAACATCTAAAAAAAAAAAATTTTTGTTTTATCCTAGACTCTTTCAAAATGTATTTTATTTGCACTAATAAATTGAATTCGTCAAGTGTGGACACTGCACTAGGGAGAAACATTGGTCTCTCACTGCATGCCTCGTGTCCACGCGAATGTTCTATAATTAGAAGTCAATGTACTGGTGTGCATTTTGCTGGAATCCATACATGTAGCGTGTTACTCCTTCGGAGACTCTGAAGATGAAACGACAAAAACGCTTCTTCTCAAACTGTCTTCGTTTGATATCTCTGGCATTGCAAAGCGTTGTCCTGTCTGAATAGTTACATTTGTTATTTACATATGCTTGAAAAAACGATCACCACTACATTAATACTTAGCTGCTTAAACTTTCCTATTGCTTTAGCTTCATCATGTCTTTGAAAGGGTCATTCATAGCTTTTACTTTTAAAGCTAATAAAACTGAGTACATCTAATATCCAACATCCCGAGTCAAAAATATTTAACATTTCTTGTTCCTATTAGACATCGACCCACTTAATATTTTTACAACACAAAAGCTTAAAAATGTTGACAGAACAAATGGTTATTAAACATTTAAACCAGAAATCGGCACGTTTCTATTTGCTGCGCCCTCTTTAGCGGCGACGTGAATACACCGACAGTATATGAGCTTACACTAAGATCTTTTGCATTAACAGACAAATGCTAACTGAGAGCGCTCCCACTCTTTTGCAACAATAAACAAGTTTTAAAGCGTGGCTAACACACACACGCAATGCCAAAATGAGCATGTGTGTTTTGCCGGTCACTAATTTAAACTCAGGATGTTGGATGTTTGATGTGCTCAGTGCGCTGTAGTTACGCCAACGAAATATAGCTCCATATTTGAGCGGCGTAAAACATTATGGCTTTGGCTTTATTATATTATAATTTTTTTGGGACTATACATCTTTCCAGTGGCCAAGAATATCTCATGGACTCTTTTAGGATGCGAGGGTTACGTCTTATAAAAATTAAATTTGGCCAGGTAACCCAGGTAGTGGTCCTTTCTCCGACCAAAGCGTGGAATGTTTGCTTTAAGATCCCTCCACAAGCGTTCAATGTTTTGGGTGTGGGCGTTTAAAGTTCGGTCAATAAAATTCTGTGAATGATTCACGGTCTGCCATTCGCAATTCGCTCTTTGATGATTGCGAGCAGTGTGCTCGCATCATGGGATTCGACGGGAACCACGAAGAAATCCCCAGTGCCACGATCGCAAATACCAAATACCCACTGGCC
This sequence comes from Lordiphosa stackelbergi, assembly GCA_018904235.1. Taxonomy (NCBI): domain Eukaryota; kingdom Metazoa; phylum Arthropoda; class Insecta; order Diptera; family Drosophilidae; genus Lordiphosa; species Lordiphosa stackelbergi. The sequence goes on from JAEIFU010002375.1 coordinate 17,840, forward strand.
TTCTACAAGGCGACCACAGTTGTACTTACGATTTTGGTTTCGTCGACTTCCACGATGTGGCCGGGACCTCCTTTTCTTTAAACCAGCGCGTAGAGCCCAATCCAGGTGTACCTCCGTAAGAAGCTTCGCCAGTTCAGTTCATCTTGGATGCGCATAACATCGAACACGACGAAACGGACAATTTCATCAATGCTCAGTTTTCACCTGTCAAAAAAAGTGTTCTTGCGGACGCTTCGTGCTTTCCACAATAACGTTGCACCTAAATCGACCTCGACTCGCTTCTAAAGTGCACAGTCTATTGCACCTCGGACATTTCAATTCCTTCGCCATCACATTGTGGTCTTAGCTTGGTTGAGCTTAGCGATAGGAATTTTGAAGCGAATACCGACAATTGGCGCAGCTCATTTTCACAAAAAATAGTCCACTTTCAATGAAAATAATCGGGGGTGTCACAGAAATCTCTAGAGATTTTGGTCTTGGTTGGTTTTTGCAAATCGCTCGAAAAAATCCGTCGGTGTCCCAGAACTTCAAGAGATTTCTTTTTCTTATATGAAAATCGAGTTGGAAGGTTTGTGTCCATGCTAATGGGACATTTCTATCCAATCTGTTAACAGGGTTGCTCTTTCTCATAAAAAAATTGAAAAGCATAATTCAAAAGCATAAGTGATCGGGCGTATATGTATTTGTATTATATAAGGAAAAAAATCGAAACATTGAAATTCAATTAAAAAAGAACCATAGTCGACCTCCAATTAGTTTTTGCACGTATATTCTTCATAATTTGCGGTTCATCGAGGAAAAATAATTCCAGAATTTTCGAAGAAAGCTACCTTATATTAAATAGATCCCAAGAATGATAATATAATTAATGAAGATGTTAATTTCAGTGAGGTAAGTCTTTAATATGTAGAATTTTTATAAAAATAAGAGTCAAAATATTAATTAATAGAGGATGTTTACGAGGAGGATGACAGTGGATTCTAGGCCGTTCTTTTGGGGACACCACTAAAAAAAAATCTTTTTTGGGGCTTGCGTGGAATAGGCTCCCTCCTGGGGAAACCACGTTCAAAAAAAACGCGCCTGGAATTTTACCTCGATAGGTGGCGTGTAAAAGAGTTCATAACAGTTCCAATAGGTGTCAAGTTTTCCTCACTTTGGCACTCAAATTAAAAAAAAACGTACGCCTTTCATATAGGTTAAGAATATTTTTAATTTATTTAATAGCAAAAACAAACTGAACTCGAAAAGCATATATGATCAATAGTTCGGACATTTTATGTACGTAAAAATGTAACGCCATACTGATACCTTCTTAAACGATGCGTTTTCGTTTAAAAGAGGCATAACAAATAAAAATTTTGAGAAAAAGTTTTTTTTGCGACTTGGATTTAAAGTTATCATACTGTCACTGTTGCCCTTTGCCTACATGTTTAATTTTTAAGTAAGTCACCGTAGGTTTGAAGTCATAACATTTGACAAAAAGGTACCATGACCATTGAGAAATTTGTGTGCAATACAATATGCAAATAAATTGACTAAATATCTATTTTTAAAAATCGTATGCTTACGGCAAAATTTCCACTATTCTGCGCTGTTCTACTTTAGATCAAATCTAGATTCAGTCAGTGAAGTGAGGTCCCACCCGAACTGAGCTAGTATGCATCACGGTTGCAGCCGTTCTTTCGTTCATTTTTACTGCGCTGCTTATACATAGACTATCATCCCATGATAACTTTGTTTATAAATCAAAAATCTTTTATTTATTTGTAAATTCGTTTCATTCCCTGAAAGTAGTCTCCGCCTACTGCATTACACATTGTGCCAAGATTTTTTACTAATTTTATAAACATGCTGCAGTCTTCTTCCGGTATAGGCTTCAATTCCTTCTTCGTTCGGGCTCTATCTTTTTATCGATTCAAAACGGTCTCCACGGAGCGGTCGTCTTGAGTTTAGTAAATTCGACCATGGTAGCCGAAATGGTCACTCAAAATGATTTCCAGTGGTATGTCGGCAAATCGGACTAGAAGGTCTATGCGTTTCTGCGGAATTCTGCTCGTAGACCATGCTGACTCGAACTTGAGAGCCACATTAGTCGCACTTTCCGAAATGGACAGGCTTACAAACTTAGTCCCTAGGAGCGGGGATAAATCGCATCTCTTCGTTGGAAATGGGCTCGTTTCGTCAATATTTGTCTTTAGTCTACCGACCAAAAATTGCATTCGATTCCTGCTCCATATTTATTTGTTGCTTGATTAAATTAAATTTGACAACTTTTAAAAATGATACGGAGAATTCGTCGACAAAATTTCGATTCGGTGAACGTGTCGTATACGTAATATTTGTAACTTTTGAACGCTCTTCGGAGTGGTTAAAACATGATCTAAAATTTTTGATTTTTCATTTATTTGCACCCCTAAAAGTATTCGTTTAAGATGGTATCAATTAACTTTTTTATCGGCGTCCAACCTAATGATTAAGTATCAAGTATCGTTCAACTGTTTCAAATAGTTTTATTTTCAGGTTAAGCAATACTTTACGATCATTTTAAAGAAAGTCAAAACACAAAGTGTAAGCACCTAAACCGCATATAAAGGAAAAACGATTAAGAATTTGTAAGTTTGGTTCAGAGCCTGTTCGCAACTCTTAGACATTCAAAAAGAAAAGTCACACAAACGGCTTCAAAATCCCCAAGCCCAGCCAAATAACTGAAACTGAATTGTTCGCATTTTAAGGCAGAGTGCACAAAATCTTAAGGCATAATTAATAAATAATTGCGTTGCTCTGATTGTCTGTGCCTGCGTGTAGGGGCGTCGCTCCATTTTGTAGGCATTTGCATGGACATCGCCCTACAGCTGGGGAATACACCTCTCCCAAACGATGTCTGTCTCCAGTTGTTGTGGTTGTTGTTGCTGTTGTCGTTTTTGCTGTGCTCGCACTTAACATTGAAAACCGAAAACAAGCCCCCCAACCAGGCTGAGAAGGCCTGCCTTCAGCAACAACAACAACAAATGTCACTCTTTGAGTATGCGCACACAAAGAGAGAGAGTTCATTGAAATTTATGTACATAATGTGCATATACAATTTTGAGAGTGAAAGTTTAATGGCAGCTGTTAGGATAAAAATCAAAACATAATGATTATTTATGATTTTTTTTTTTTTTTCCTGAAGATATTAATTATTAAATATTTTTAGTTTTTTCATCGTCCATAATCATTTTAAATGATTTTTTTACATAAAAATCCAAAATACTTTTATTAGTTGATTTTAAAATGTAAAAATCATTGATGATGTTTTTTCTGAGTTTTATTTTTATTATTCAAGTATAAGTGATTATTCTCGATTTTTTTCGTTTCTAATCAAATCAAACCAGTTAGTCAGAGATTTTTTTTGTTTGAAAATCACAAATAAAAATCCCAATAAGAATTCGTTTGCATACACATTTTGAAATTTCAATTGCTATTCAAAGCAGGCAATGAAATATTCCAAGAAAACTGCAAATACGCGTGCATCAAATTGAGAGCTTTTTTTGGCAGTCTGCGCGAATACACAGTACACATGTAAAACCGTAATCCACAGTGCAATTTCCAACTTTCATTCACTGGTATGGCCGTTTGGCATACCGCACACGGCTTGTATCGTCATCGTACCGATTTGACGTGCAAAAAGCCTTAAATTCGAAGTCGCTTTACGACATCGTGCGGACGGCCTAACTCATCTAGGTTAGTCCTAGAGCAGGGGTGCTCAAGCACATTCGTTGTTGATTTAAGCTATGAGATAGGTATACGCGCCACGCATGCCATAAGGCATGCCATGCCCGTCACGCAAAGCATCTGACGTCGCTTTGGTCCCCCTTAAAAACCAGTCTTAAAATTACTTCTTGCTTGCTCTATGTTCGTATAAAATCTTTATTTATGTGTTCAGTTTCACAAATAAAATGTGCTCAATTGAATGGACCACTATCAAAAAACTTGAAAGGTACGTTTTCCGACGTGACCATTTCCAGGCAGGCATTTTTTACCACTCTTCGGCTCATTGTAACTACAAACTTAATTTGTTTTTCTGGAATCTCATTGGAATCTTCTGCAATGAACAAATTGTACTCTTCTTTGTGGATTAAAATCATATGCCGCTTTAAGTTGCTGATGTATACTCCTTGGAATTGTTTTTTGCATATTATGCACTCAGCCAATTTGTCGTCTTTAATTTTAAAGAATTTCCCAATGAGAGGACTGCGTTTTCGTCCCATTTTGCTGTACGTATTAATAGTATTAATTTAATACACTGTCTCAAATTCAGAAACTTTTTTCACTGCCTGCTTTGAATAGCAATTGAAATTTCAAAATGTGTATGGAAACGAATTCTTATTGGGATTTTTATTTGTGATTTTCAAACAAAAAAATCTCTGACTAACTGGTTTGATTTGATTAGAAACGAAAAAATCGAGAATAATTACTTATACTTGAATAATAAAAATAAAACTCAGGAAAAAACATCATCAATGATTTTTACATTTAAAAGTCAACTAATAAAAAGTATTTTAGATTTTTATGTAAAAAAATCATTTAAAATGATTATGGACGATGAAAAAAATAAAAATATTTAATAATTAATAGCGAACAATTTATTTGAATAAAAATCAAAAATATGAAATCATGGCTTATCTGAGAAGCTGAACCGAAATTATTATTGTTCCACTTAGGAGAACAGCTTTTAAGTGAATGCTTCATTTTAATTTATCTAATCAAAAAATTTCAAAATAACTGTTAGATAATATTATATTCACTGTGAACTTTACAAAGACGCTACCATTGAAAACAAAAAAGTTTTTCTCACTAGAACTAATTTCTCGACCGATCATTCCTATGGCAGCTATATGCTATAGTCATCAAGAGTTTGGGAGTCGATAGCATTGTGAACACAAAAGTTTTTATACTAAAACTTTTTTCGAGACTTATCTTTTGTATGGCAGCTATACTATATTGTTGCCCGATTTGCATAAAACTTGCTGAAATTATTTGAAAGCACAAAAAACATATAAATACGAGAGTTGTTAGCGATATCACTGAAAACAAAAAGTTTTTCTCACTAAAACTACTTTCCAACCGATCGTTCCTATGGCAGCTATATGCTATAGTCATCCGACCAGGTCAGTTCCGACAAATGTGCAGCGTATTTGTACCAAAGACTTCGTGCAAAGTTTGGTTACGATAGCTTTAGAACTGACGGAGGAGATAGCATAGAAACAGACGGACGGAGAGACGGACAGACGCACAGTGGTCCCAAATCCCAAAAAGACGGCCAAAAGTCGAAAAACGTATTTGATTTTGCTGAAAGTCTGTACTCGGGGGTTTTCGGGGTCGCTGATCACGAATCCGAAGTCAAAATTTAGAAAACAAAATGGCGGAATCAAAATGGCTTACAATTTCTTCGAAAACGTATTTGATTTGGCTGTAGCATCGAAAAACACGTTTATCGATAATATCTCGATAACTATTTGACAGAATTTTTTTAATATCGATTTTCGTGTGCTCAGCGGACCAAAATACTTTACAAAAAGTTGGTTTGGTAAATTGGGGGGAGTGCTGTCGAGCACTGTATAAATATTATGTAGCGACATATGTGGCACAAAAATCATCACCGAGACTAAATATGCAGCTATCTGCAGCTAATTTTTGGATATGTTTTAAAGAATTATCTAAACAACAATTTCTTATTTGTTTGAGAGTGGGATCTGATGGAAGTTTTGACTAATTGCATTTTCTAACACGACTTTTCAGAATGTGACCACGAAAAAAACCTCTACTTTAATTAACGATTCACTATATTATGCTTTGCATACAATCTTACTTACTTCCTAGAGTAGAATCCATTTTTCAGAATCCAAACCGGTTAATTTCACTATTCTATTATCCTCAAATTTTTTTTTTTTTTCGTAATAAAAAGGAAAAAATAATGAGCCAGCTTGGGCTTTACAACCAAAGTATATCTGAGCCAGGTGGGGACACTTCCTTCTTATCAACAGTCAGAATACAAACTAGATGTACCACTACAACTATTCCAATCATTAAAAGTACATAAAAAATATTTTTTTCGACTTTTGCGGCTAGCTTTTGGGATTTGGGACCATAGTGCGGAAGTGGGTAGTGCAATAGGAGTTTGGAGGATTGATTGATGGTTATATTATTGTTTATTACTTTTTTAATAATTATATAAGGCTAAGAAAAAAATTTCTCTTTGATATAGGCAGTGGAATTTTTTGTGGCCGCTGATTCCATACAAGACCGACCACTGTGTATTGGAGGGATTTGAGGAAGGAACCCCTGTACTTTTCTAAGAGAAATTTTGGAGGAGGATCATTGATGGTTTTGGCTCCGTTCTGGGAGTGTGGATTCTTGGCCTCCCTCGCATTTGTTGGCACCATTCGATTCCGCAGAAGCGATGAAGAGCGCCAAACGGCCAGTCCTTACAACTGCTTGGTTTTTGTGACAGTCTTGTTACGCTTTGCAGCTACGTACCAAAAAGAAAAAAGAATAAGGCGGTCAATTTGTTGTCCACCGTTCATTACACAAAAAATGTTGAAGGCGAAACCATGAAACCCGAAGCGATTTTGTTTTATAATTCGACCAAGGCCGGCGTTGATTCTATGGACCAAATGCTAAAGGATTATACAACAATACGGGCAATACGTATGTAATGGCATTAGCCACTCATATAATTTTTAAACAAAACGATGGAATCAACCGAAAATACGGAATAAGCTTTCCAAAACATTGTTCCTCGCAAATGTCAAAAATCAGATGAATAATCCACACATTCTGGCACAGCTTACGACTCGTTTGGCTTTTGTTTCGTTCTTGGGCAGAACAATAAATCCTGCCAGCAGTGTTGTGGTTCCTCAACACAGCGTTCCTGATGCACTCACCTGCCGAAAATCCGGTCGAATATGTTCAGAAACAGGCGATAAGCTGCATCGTAAAACTTGCTTTTACTGCTTCAAATGCAATAATCCGGTCTGTCGACAATACTCAATAGTCGATTATACATGCTTCTCATCCCTTCCCCAGAATACATAAAGAAATTTCGTATCATGTTTCACCATAAAACTCATTACCATTCCCGTTATTTTGTTCGAGCAACTTTGTTTTGGCTCATAATAAATGAAATAAACCATGTATATAGATTTTCTACTTCTTTTGCTTACGCAGGCTAAGGTTGTCAATATTTTTCAAAATATCAATATCGATAATATCAAAATTCAAAATTTTCAATACCGATATTTGATATATCGGGTCCAAATGATCGATATATCGATATTACCTAAAGCTTAAGAAAACGAAGAGTTTTTAAAGAATGACCATTTCTAGTGGCCGTTTAACTTTAAGATTTAAATGATTTTTCTGAAACTGGATAATATAGATTTGTATTAGCGGAAAAAAATCAACAAAGCATATAGTAAAGACGAAATCTATGGAAAATTCAACAAAAATTTCAGCTAAAACCTATGAATCTAAAAAAGGAATTTCTAGCCGGTGCAAATCGATTAAAGATTTTGAGGGATTTTTCTTTTCGAACAGAATTAAACAAAAAAAAAACAATTTTTAATTTATTCTACTTAGAAATCGCACTTCCACGAAGAAAATCAGGTATATGTGAAAACTCTCCAAGAAACCATTGGTCCAAAGTGAATTCCTTGCCCAGGCAAATCGACCTCAAATAATAAACATTTTAAGGATTTTTGTCTTTTCCAACAGGACTGTAAAAACCCTTTTTTTATTTTACTTAGAAATCGCCATTTTACGCAGAAATAAGGTATAAGAGAGAGAAAATTTAAAGGGAAATACCGCACCTGGATCATGATGAATGAAGGATTTCATTTTAGACCCATGGATTCTGGGTGAAGTTTGCCGGAGATATCGTTTTTTCTATACGATTTGTGCAAAAACAAAATCGAAAGTCTTCTTATGACAATTTGCTCCTGCAATTACTATAGTAATTTTTTTTTGATATGTCGTTTTTCAAAATATCGATAATCGCCTATATCGGCCAAGAAATATCGTATCGGAATAACCCTTATTCAACAAAAATATCGATATATCGATCAAATATTTAAAGAACTAAATCACAACATTTTATTTCGAAATCGACCATCAATTAATCGTCAGCAGACTTGTTGCTACCTTTCAACACTCTAAACAATTGTAAATCTCAGTATTTCTACGAACATGTATGCCGAAGTCAACGTTAGTTCTCTAAAGTTAAGGCTTACAATTAAGAAGATTTATTCTTGAATCAAAAAAAATAAATTCTTGAATGAACAATGGATGGAGAATACTTCATATTAAGCCAACTTTCTTTAAAACCCACAATTTTAATCTCAAAAATCCATGCTTGATGTCAGTTTTTCCGTCTTGGATCCAATAATATTCCATCTTGTTGCACTTTTGACTTCAAAGTTGCTTGATATCAAGCACGAACGGCTTGAATTTTTCTCTGAGTGTATAAAAATGGTTGATTAAGTATTTCCATTCGCTTTTTTTAAGCCAAGTTCTAAGCTCAACAGCTAAATTATACCAAGAACTGTTAGTTCGAGCAGGTTCTGTAAACTTCTGGTGGTACTAAAAGACAAAATTTCGCTCTTTCTCTCGCCCTTTTCAACTGACAAGCCATTTCTTTTCTCTCTCTCTCTGCCTCTCTCTCTCTCTGTTGGATAGCCACGACGAAAATACCGTTAGCACAGTACATCGTAGACAGTTGAGCGTGCAAGTTTAGGCAAATAAAAAATTCGTGCAAAATCAAGAAAATTATAACCAAAATAACAAAACAAAAGCTACTCAATTTTCAAACAAAGCAAAAAAAAATACTAAAAAAATAAAAATGGCTGCCTAAAAACAAAGCGCTGATGATTTTTGGTAGATTCCATACAATTTAATCTCCTCCCGTCACCCCCACTCCCTTTTGGAGAGGCTCAGCTGTGTGTTACATAAATCTCAATGTATGTTTAAGTGTGTTGGTGAGTGTCAGAGTGTGAGTGTGTGTGTGTGTGCGTGGAAATAACTACAACAAAAAGCAATAAAGCAAACTCCCCGTTCTTTTTCGCCCGGTTCTTACATATGTTTAATTCGTAGTGCTTAGTCAATTGTTTAGCCACCAGTTCCTGTCGGGTCAATTATAAACGTACAGCATATAACGCATACGCCCAGTGGACACCCAGCCAAGAATTTGAACCTGTTTTGTGTATAAAACAACAACCACATCAACAACCGTCAAAGCCATGTAAGTGAACAACAAATTTGAATTCATTTAGATATCTTAATTGCCCCCACCCACCACCCATCACCACACCTGAATCCCCCGTTTGAAATGCCTGCTTGGGCTTGACATTGAAACGTGTTTCCATTTCAGTTAATTTCGCCTCAGCGGCTGCAACATGTGTAACAATTTCCCAGAGCAACATTTTCCACAACATTTATTGATTATCGAGGTGCTCTCCCCTCGCCCTCACCTTCTTGGGTCAAGTCAATTGGTTGCAAAATTTAATAACCGCACATTTGGCGTTTGCGTTTTGTTTTGTTAATTTCCTTTTTTCACTCTCTCGCTCTGTCTTTATTGTGGTCTCTTTCTCCATTTATAGCTCTTGCTGTTGTGCGGGTGGCCCACGCATTTTGTCGTTATTTTCACTTTTTTTTTCTCCACTTTGACCTGATTCGGCTGCTGTTATGCCCCTATCTCAGCGATAAGGCTAAGATTGAGTATCTTTTATTGTTAAAGGAAATTGTATCCAAGAAAGAAATGATTTTTGATGGATTTGTGGAATATGCAAAGGTTTGAAATGGGGGAAAAAGAAGGAAGCCAAATGATTATCAAGGATTGGCTTAAAGCAAAAGAACTTGGTATACTCCAAAAATTATGCTTCATTTTAGGGCTGCTGGGGCTGTAGTTGACGACTAAATTGAGGTTTTGTGAGTGTTTCTGGGTTTTCGGGTTCCAAGAAAAAAAAAGTTTTGGCTTGTAGCAACATTGGGCAGATTGCCCAGCCAACTTCACCAAAGTACAAGTATCTTAAATAGCGAACTGTTAGGTTGTTTGAATAAGCTTAGAAAAAGACAAAAATGTCCACTAAAAAATCCAAAAATCTGCTATAGCAAGCTACGACATTAAACACACATACGACAAGTGAGAAAGTAAAGCCCGACTATAATAAATATACTCTGTACCTAGATTAGGAGCTGAATGCAGTGCTGCTTTCTCTCTCTCTTAACATTGTTGCGGCGTTGGTTGTGAAAGGGTGGGAGGCGAGTGGCGGGGGGGTGATTCACTAATTTACTCATAAAGGGCGGTATCCACGGCTCGCGAAATGACCGCGAAATGAAAAACTCCATATAAAAAAACAAATTAAAAATGAGCTCAGCAAAAAAGACTCTAGCAGAAAACGTCGCCTAATGATAAAAATGTAATTAAAGTTATAAGTTAAAGTTGTAAAACAAGCTCCTGCTATTGATTGGTGCTTTTATGCCACATGTTTGCCATCAATTGCTTCAATGCAGTTCGGAAAATTCCAAACCTCCTCGAACTCCTTGGCGTCTTGCAGCATGCCACCCTTACTCCATAGAGCTATCTCATCCTTCAGCTCCGACCAAATGGCATCACATACTTTGTCTATAAGGACGCTCATCCAACTTGCTGATCCGATATGACGAGGACACATGACGTTGTATATCTCCGGACGCCAAATACGTAGTTTCACATGATAGAAATAGGTCAACGAACTCAACAGCGCCAATCCTTACTCCAAAACTACTGCCAATTTCAATTGAGGTGGTATGCAATCCGGGCGATACATGCTCTCGGACATCAAGTGTGCTTCTAATATTTGGAAAAGCTTTCCGAAGCATGTGTAGCTCATATGGAAGTTCTCGTGAAAGACATCAGGATTTTGAATCATGTTCTGAAACAAAAACAAATTCTTCGTAAATTATCCATTCAAACTTCTGGCATCTTCTCACATCTTTGAGATAGCGCCCCTTTTCACTTCTCCCGCGCAGATATGGGTTAATCCAGTATATGTACTTCCTCTTTTCCCTCTGTTGCTCCTCTTCCTGCCACTCCACAAAGGTGGCGGCCAGATTTGCCACATATTTTGCAATAATAGTTCAATTCAATAGTGATATTAATTAATAAGAAATCAACATAGAAAATATGCATAATTAAGCACCTTCTTATAGGCGTATATGTACTTCTGTACTCACCGTGTAAACATGATTGATATCTTTATTTAAATTTTATTAAATTATTTTGATTTGTTTACGAACTGTTTTTTTTTTACAGCGGCAAAGCAGCGCACGGTTACTTTGAATCGTTTAACAATAGAAAAAATTGTGTTATTGTGTTAATAGCAGTGGCTAACAGACTCTGTAAAGTGTCTGCGGAATATCAACTTTTTCGCGAGAGATTTTTCGCGAGCCGTGGATACCGCCCTTAACTTGAGAACCGCTCATCCGATCCTTATCATTTTCGATACATATTGCTAATGACTAATTTCCTTCAGAAGGCAGAAATCATATATCTGCAAAACTGTGGGATATATGACGTTTTTTCAAAAATTGAAAATAATTTTGATCTGCCTGCAAGTATAAGAAGCATTTGTACATATCAAACCTCTATCTCTTACCATCTCTGAGATCTGTTTGTTCATACCGACGGAAGGACGGACGGACGGATGGCCGGACAAACAGACGGACATGGCTATATCGACTCGTCTGTTAATGCTAATCAAGAATATATATACTTCAAAGGGTCGGAAATGATTCCTTCTCCCTGTTACATTGTTTTCACAAATTTTAGAAACCGCGGTCAGCGCATTTCAAACATAGCAACAGACAGGAGACTCAACTATAAGACGGACACTGAGAACTGCGCGCCCCTATACCAACAATTACTCGAGAACTGAAAAAAAATTTAAAAACCCTGTGTTATAGTCTAAACATTGCAGTGTATGTTTAATATTGATGTATAATTTTTGTAGTTTAAATATATCGGAGAAAAACGAAAAATAATTTTGTTTTTTCTATCAACTTGACCTCGAGCCGGAGAACATTTAACTACAATGAGTAAATAAAACGCATATATGGTGCGAGTGACTAGCTCCTCTTTTAGAAGCTAATTGTTTATTAAAGTATTGGTTTTTCCCTTTTATACAATTTTTTGGTTTTACCCCAAGCAGAGAAATGTCTTGTTGCTAACAGATGTGTCCCTTCTTGGAGGTTGCTTATTTTTTAGTTTCTATTTTTGTGCGCCTCAGCTTAAAGCGACTGCAGGTTACGGTCCTTAAATGCACTGTTCAAATATCTTTGGATAATGAGAAAGCTTGCCAAACACACTGTTTGGGAACTATTCGTCCTACGAGCTTTAGTCTTAATCATTTGAAATTTATCCTTTATATTTTCTTAACATACTGTGTTTGATTCAGTCATTTCTATTTGAATGTACGCGCCTGCATGCTAAAACGTTTGGTTACACACATACATATGTAAACAGCTGTTTTTTGATCATTCTCATTCCCCTTTGTTCTAACGGGATCGTTTTCTAAGTATATGTAAGCCACGTCGGCATCTTTTCTAGCTTTTGGCGCCAGTCACATTTCTGCAAACGAAGCAGCAGCAGTTTATAGCATTATGCCGGCAAAAGTATGTTCTGTTCAGTGAAATTAATAAACAAGAAAACACTAAATACAGTCCACTCAAAGTTTTAATTTATTTACAAACATTTTTTGGTCCTACGAAACCGGATCTCAGCTACAAGTTGATTCGGGACAGAACTATCAAATTGTCGTGTATTCAATTAGTTTTTTTGCGATGAAGAGTGTGATTCAACAGCGTGGCTTCTGCAAAAGCCAAATAACACGATCCTTCAAGAATGCCGAAGGTTTCATTCATGAAATCAATGTAATTTCTGCCTATGAAGTACGCTTGACACAATTACAGGAGAATTACAATCGTTTTCTGCAACTCACGGAGCAGTTGTACGAATTCCATGAAGAGCCTAACTGGGTGGATCCAGATTTGGATTTCGATGACTACGAGAAAAAGCATTTTCAAACATATGCTCTGCTGGGCAAAGTACTAGAAGACCTTAAAAGAGAGGAAAACAGCCTCTTAGTAGCAGCAACTACTGGCCTGCAGCTTGCTGCCAACACAGAGGGCACACAGAATACACAGAATGACACAGAGAATTCCAGGAACCATGCAGACTTGCACTTTGAGCGAATTAAGTTACCTACCTTTACTGGAAATTATGAGGACTGGAGACATTTTTCTGATATGTTTAAGGGATCCATAGGAAACAACTCGAGCCTCACTAACTGCCAGAAGTTTCATTACCTAAAATCATACTTAGCTGGAGAAGCGCTCAACCTGGTCAAACATATTGCTGTGACTGATGACAACTACACCGAAGCCTGGGACAGATTAGTACAACGCTATGACAAAAAACATTTAATTACTCGCTCTTTCATAAACAGCTTCTTGACGCTTCCTAGCGTTAATGGAAACAGTGCCGCCACAGTGCGCAAGCTGGCCGATGGAGCAGACGAAGTCATACGTGGTTTGAGAGCATTAAAATGTGAAAATAGGGACCCATGGCTCATCTTTATACTGCTGTCAAAGCTGGACAATGAGACTCGCCAAGTATGGGCCGAGAGCAGTGAATCTGAATCTCCAACAGTGACTATAGATCAATTTCTAAATTTTCTGTTCTCTCGAGGCGACACTTTGGAAGCAAGTCAGCTGGTACGACAGTCACACAGCCGACGCGCAGCAACAACTCATCACGCTGGCACGGATCAGAGAAAAGCTGAACTCAAATGCGCATCCTGTCAGCAAGATCATCCATTATTTAAATGCAGTCAATTTCTTGCCCTGGACACAAGTGACCGTCAAGCATTTCTTAGAACTGCAAAACTTTGTTTCAATTGCTTGAGCCCCACCCACATGGTCAGTAATTGCACGTCAAAATTTACATGTCGCGTTTGCAACCGCAAACATCACACTTTGGTTCATGGTGCGCAGCATCAAGCTGGACGTGAGACCACTAACAGATCACGTAGCGCGGAGCGTAGCCATCAGCCTTCGAGTGCAAGGTTCAGAGATGGCCCACCGGCTACTGTCAGTCATCACATTAGGGAACATGGTGAGCAGCAACAAGCTGGACATGAAACACTTAATGGAGCACATAGCGCGGAGCGTAGCCATCAGCCTTCGAGTGCAAGGTTCAGAGATGGCCCACCGCCTGCTATCACACACAACATACGGGATCATAGCGGGCAGCAGCAGACTGGATATGATACCCCAACTGATACTACTCATCACACACTGGAGAATATTCCGTTCACGGGTTCGCAAACATTATTGCCAACCGTACTCGCAACTGTGATCGACGCCTGGGGCAATACTACTACTTGCCGAGCGCTGCTCGATACAGGATCAACAATTACTTTGGCAACGGAATCATTTATCCAGCGGATAGGCGTGCGGCGTACGCATGCCCGGATTTCTGTTCTGGGTCTCGCAGCCAACAGCGCTGGCGTTACCCGAGGACGGGCTAAGTTTCAACTTTATTCGCGCATATCAAACAACTGCATTGAGCTTAACACTCTCATCATGAGCTCGCTTACATCGTCAATCCCATCTCAAGAAATTGACACAAGTTCATCGACATTTCAGCAAATCTGCAAACTGCCATTGGCTGATCCGTCTTTCTGCACACCTGGTGCAATAGATGTCATCATTGGTTCTGATCAACTTTGGAATTTGTACACTGGAGAGAAGAAATGTTTTGGTAATAATTATCCCATAGCACTTAACACTATTTTTGGTTGGATCATTGCAGGCTCTTACAACACTTACAATGATAACATGATGCCGCACGTTACGCATCACGCCTACGCTGACCTGGACAACCTGGTTCGGTCATTTATGGAGATGGATAGTATTCAGCCGACTCAGACCTCTCTTGACGCAAGTGATCCAACAGAGCATCACTTTGCCACCACACACACGCGCACACAAGATGGCGTGTACGTAGTAGAGTATCCTTTTAAGGATGGGGCCCCACCCATCAGCGCAACTCTTCCCCAGGCCATAAACAGATTGGCCTCACTAGAACGCAAATTTCATCGCTACCCTTCCCTCAAGCAAGAGTATGCCGCATTTCTAGATGACTATCACAGGCGTGGTCACATGGAATTGCTCAACACAGAACAAATAGACGAAGATCCTGATACCTGCATGTATTTGCCACACCACGCTGTCATAAAGCCAGACAGCACGACTACCAGGGTTCGCGTCGTCTTTGACGGATCCGGAACGGATAGCTCAGGCGTTTCTCTTAACCAACGCCTTCATGTTGGTCCACCAATCCAGCGTGACCTGATTGGAGTATGCCTACGATTTCGTCAGTATCGTTTCGTCTTCTGCGCTGACATCGAAAAAATGTTCCGAGGCATACAAATCTTCAAACCACACACAAATTATCAAAGAATCGTCTGGCGAGAAAACGAAAGCGCACAATTACTGCATTACCGTCTGCTTACAGTGACATATGGTTTGGCACCATCACCATTTCTGGCTGTTCGAGTTTTGAAACAGCTAGCCCACGATCATCAGGAGCAGTATCCACTAGCTTCTCGAGCCCTTGCCTCTGATGCCTATGTGGATGATATCCCAACTGGATGCGACTCTACCGAAGATCTTATGATTCTTAAAGATCAACTCATTGCGTTGTTGGCCGAGGCCAAGTTTAAGTTGAGAAAATGGAGTTCCAACTGCCCGAGCCTTTTGAATTCTCTTCCCAGTGACATTTGCGAGCATGGATCAGAGGAAATCGATAGCAAATCGACTATGCATCCGACAGTGAAAATTCTCGGAATTCAGTGGAGCCCTGGCCGAGATGAGATGTTTGTCAAAATCAATATTGGGAATTCAGAACGCGTGCCCACCAAACGCAAATTGTTATCTGAACTTTCAAAGATTTATGATCCACTAGGCCTGGTCGCGCCTACCACAGTTTTGTTGAAATTGTTATTCCAAGAAAGCTGGCTCAGTGTTCTACAGTGGGATGACCCACTCTCAGATAGCCTGTACTCGCGCTGGCAAGCTATTGTGAACGAATTGCCAAAGTTGTCACAATGTCGAGTACCCAGATACATATCCTGTACATCTCAATCAATCGAGCTGCATGGATTTGCCGATGCGTCTGCTCAGGCATATGGAGCTGTGATTTACAGCCGAGTAAAATCTGGAAACGGCTACCAAGTCACGCTTATTGCTGCCAAAACTAGAGTAGCGCCTCTGAAACCTGTCTCCATTCCACGCCTAGAGTTAAATGCAGCTCTTTTACTAACCAGATTGCTCAAAATTGTCCAAAATTCGCTAACAATTTGTATTTCCAGCTCCAAATGCTGGTCTGACTCAGAAATTGTATTACATTGGCTTTCTGCTCATCCCCGCCGTTGGAACACATACGTCTGCAATCGAGTTTCTGAGATTCTGGATGGTTATCCGCGGAGTTGCTGGAACCATGTGCGCTCGGAGGATAACTCTGCCGACTGCGCGTCTCGTGGACTTCACCCGTCCAAACTACTAGAACATCAACTTTGGTGGAATGGACCATCATGGTTGGCTAAACCAGAATCTGAGTGGCCACCCGCCAAGGCCAAGCTTTCAGATACTAAATTTCCTGTCGATCAAATGGAGGAGCGAGCGCAGCCTCCGACTACTTTTCATGGTGTGCTCGATGACAGTATAAACGAAATCCTAATCAACAAGATTTCGTCCTGGTTTCGTCTTTTGAGGGTAACTGGCTATTGTTATCGTCTTATTGACCGAATTCGTTGCAGCAAAGAGTCATACAAGGATGCTCACGGATTCCCTTTTCTGACATCACAAGAGTTACAAACTTCACGCTGCCACCTTATCAAACACGCGCAGAAAAAGGCATTCTACAAGAACTACCAGCAGCTTGCCGAGGGAAGACAACTGAATGCAAAGTCACAACTGATTCGATTTTCACCATTCATTGATAAGCAGGGTCTTATTCGAATCGGTGGTCGGATCAATCAATCAACGCTCTCCTACAATGTGAAACATCCGATTCTTATTCCGAAAACTTCGCCGATCGCAATGCTTCTGGTTCGACACGTTCACAATACGCATCTTCATGCTGGAGTGGATGCCACTTTCACAATTCTTCGTCAGCAGTACTGGATTTTGGGTGCACGCAATTTGGTGCGTAAGGCTGTATTCCGATGCAAGGTATGTTTTTTGCAGAGGCGTGCCACCAGCACTCAAATCATGGGGGAGCTTCCTATCCCGAGAGTGAGTGCAAATCCCTGTTTCCAGCATACGGGTCTTGACTATGCTGGTCCGATAGCAATCAAGGAATCAAAGGGACGTAGCCCGAGGATCGGAAAGGCTTGGTTTGCCATTTTTGTTTGTTTGTCAACCAAAGCCTTACATCTGGAGGTCGTTAGCGATCTCACTACCAAGGCTTTTATCGCAGCATTCCATCGTTTCATCGCACGTCGGTCCAGGCCAACTGACCTATATTCAGACAACGGCACCACTTTTCATGGCGGCAAACGAATCCTGGACGAGATGAAGCAGATGGCCATTAATCAAGCGAAAGATGAGGAGCTCGCCAGTTTTTTCGCAAATGAAGGTCTCAATTGGCATTTTATACCTCCTTCAGCACCCCATTTCGGCGGTATTTGGGAGGCTGGAGTCAGATCAGTCAAATTACATTTACGTCGCGTGGTTGGGACAGCAGCTCTCACCTTTGAAGAATTATCTACAGTTTTGGCGCAAATAGAAGCTGTTCTGAATTCTCGCCCACTATGTCCAGTTAGCGATGGCAGTCTCGATCCACTTACTCCAGCACATTTTCTTCATGGTGCCCCATACACCGCTTTGCCAGAACCAAGCCTACTGGATGTCAATTTCAATCGTTTGGAGAGATGGAATCAGCTGCAAGCAATGGTCCAGGGTTTTTGGAAGCGCTGGCATATGGAATATCTCACATCGCTGCAAGAGCGCAACAAATGGCAATTGGAAACTGACAACATTCAAGTTGGTACTCTCGTCGTACTTAAGGAGCCAAATCTGCCACCCTCGAAATGGGTACTTGGACGAATAACAGAGGTCCACGTGGGACAGGATGGGAAAACCAGAGTCGTTTCGATCAAGACGACTCATGGAATCTACAAACGGCCCATCACGAAGATTGCCGCCCTCCCTCTTTGCTGAACAATCGTTCAGGGGGCCGGTATGTTTGGGAACTATTCGTCCTACGAGCTTTAGTCTTAATCATTTGAAATTTATCCTTTATATTTTCTTAACATACTGTGTTTCGATTCAGTCATTTCTATTTGAATGTACGCGCCTGCATGCTAAAACGTTTGGTTACACACATACATATGTAAACAGCTGTTTTTTGATCATTCTCATTCCCCTTTGTTCTAACGGGATCGTTTTCTAAGTATATGTACGCCACGTCGGCATCTTTCTCGCTTTTGGCGCCAGTCACATTTCTGCAAACGAAGCAGCAGCAGTTTATCGCATTATGCCGGCAAAAATATGTTCTGTTCAGTGAAATTAATAAACAAAAAACACTAAATACAGTCCACTCAAGTTTTTATTTATTTACAACACACACAATTGTATTATGTTTTACTTTATTAGGTTTTTAATACAAAATTTGTGCGACAAACACACAATTAAAATAATCATTTTGGTTTTTAAATAATAAATATTTTGATTCGGCCCCGAAAGTTTGGTTTTATTTTCTATGTAACGCCCCCCCGGAGTTTAAAATTCATATTATTATTTTTTTTGGGGGGGTGTATCAGAAAAAGGGGAAAATTTTTTTTTTCTGAAAAATGTTCCTTCTTCAGTATCGATTCATTCATTATAAAAAGGTAATGTTTTCTTGGAAGGTAATTGAACGCTCTATCATTCATTCATACACCACTTCTTAATCCGGTGCCTGAATTCGGCGTTATAAAGGCTTTAATCGGCAACATTGCATTATATTTATGAATTTTAAAAAAAGCTAGATTTTAATTGCGATTTTCACCACGAAAAAAAATTTGAAAAATTTATTTTATTGCTGATCACTATAACAAACAAAATTGGCAGGTCATAGTAGTCCTTAAACAGAATAGCTTGATTGTTAACTATGCCTCCTACAACAAACAAAAAATCAATCAAAATTTGCATGAACTTGAGACCTTGCATTTTTTACTTAATTGCTTATAAATTCTATATTCTTCAACTGATTTTAATAAATTATGTGGCGTTGTAATTTAAATAGCTAAATTTTTAGTGGCCAGCAATAAAATAAATTTTACATAATTTTTTCCTGATGAAAAATCGCACTTAAAATCTAGCTTTTTTTTTAAAAATAATCAATTTGATGCAAAGTTGCCGATAAAATTCATGTCGAAAATCAAGCACCGGATTAAGAAGTGGAGTATGAATGAATGATATATAGTAGTAGTCAGTTACCTTCCCAGAAAGCATTATCATTTCTTAATGAATGAACCGATACTAAAGATATACACATTTTTCTAAAGGTATTTTTTTTCAGAATTTATAAACTAGCTTTTCCGCGTTTTATCGAAAACGGCCCTACGAAAATTATTTTGACTGGATTTACATATGAAATGACTGTCAAACGGTCGGGATCGGAAATGCTGTAAACTAGAGTACTTTATGTTTACATACATGTGTATAGCTTGCTTACCCACTTTGTTTAGACTAACGTTTAAAATTTTCCCTTTTACCATAACTGAAGGGTCTTACGGCGGTTTTTTAAGTGTTGTACTGTGAAATAATTAATAAATATAATATAAAGTTTTAACCAGAGTAAATATATTATTTGAGTTTTTCTTTTTTGAAGCGTATCTTCGATTTGGTTTTAAAATTTCAGGTAATTGGCTTAAAGGTTAGAGGTAATTCCAGGAAAAGTTTTAAGGTTTAAGTTTTTTAACGTTTTACCAAAAGTATCAAATTATATTGGTCTTTTAATTATAGCAAAATCATATTTTCTAATTATTCTTTGTGAAGCGTATTTTTGATTTTTTTTTAAACTTTTAGGTAATTTGCTTTAAGGTAAGAGGAAATTCCAGGAAAAGTTTAAAGGTTGCGGCCCAAGGCGAACTGCCAAAACCATCACATTCAAATTTTCTTTTAATTATACCAAAAAAGTGTTTTCAGTGTATGTCACCAATTTTCCAATTTTTAAAAACTTTGATCAATTCTCTATTACTAGCAATTTATTTCATGTCTCTAGCTACTTTGGCTCCCGAGATATTTCTATAAAGAAAGGCTTCCAAAAAAACGACTTTTGAGGATATCTCAAGGACCTGGCGTCAAAATGACCCAAAATTGGGCCAGATCAGTTTGATTTGAAGTAATCTATCCGACTATAAAGGAAATTTAAAAATCCCAGACTTTAGGCCGCACCCCTTCCCGTATCGGGCCAGACCCTTTTCGGAATGTCAAAAATCACATTTTTTTCAATATTAAATGAAAAAACAGCAAAAATTCATTTTTTAAAACTAATGATGAGGATGAAGAAACGAGGCTATACCAAAAGAGGATTTTGCAGCATGTTTTAAAAATAAAACCCATACAAAATTATGGTTGCATTGGTCATTGGCGACACCATGTCGCGTGTGAACAATGGTGCAGCCAGTAAAGTTGACCGCGAATCCAAGACTGGGGGAGTAAAGTTAAAAATACAATTTTTGATACTCAACAATCAATCAATCAAAAATGCAATCGTACCCGCGCAACCACAACAAATTCTTGTTAATCACACGCAAATGATCAAGAATGGGCGTATTCAGCAGACAATTCCGATTAGCGATTACCGATTGCTGCGATTGAGATTGAACGCATGCCTCCCCTCACCGACCACAAAACCTTCAGTTTAAGGTTCGAGAGGCCAACCTACTCCAGAATAGCAAAGGCTTTTAGCCTACTTTCAAACAAAGTGTAATAGTTTTGATTCTTTCTTATTTAGCAGCAAGTTGCTTTTTAAATTTTCAAAAAAAATTAAAATATATTAAATACATTTCTAATGCCATCAGTTCAATTGCCATTTTTCTGTAAGTCCCTTGCCACTTTGATTTTGGCCACAAATTTCAATCGTAATCTAAGCTCCCAAAACTCACACCGCAAAGTTTATCTCCATTTCCTGTCGCTTGGCCATAAGTATGCAATGGTCTATGCATGATCTGGCACATCCACGGGGCACAAATAAACATCTGTCTCTGTTCCCTTCCTAGCTAAGATTACAAGCAGCTGCTTTTTATTTTTATTTCTGCTTCAGATATTTTGTTTCTCTACGTTTTCTTCTTCTGCTTCTTCTTCTTGGTTTTGTCGCCGTCCATTTCCATTCCCATGCTCATTTCCCAAGCTTAAACGCATGTCCTTCTGGCCTGTTTTTCCTGCTGTATGCTTTGTCGGCTGCCATTGTTATAGCGTATATTGTTTGCTTGTGTGCGTGTGTGTGTGTGTGTGTTGGGCCACCCACGACGAACACAAAGTCGCCGTCATTTCCAGTACATTTTCACTGTCTTCGTTCCCAGCCGCCATTTCATTTGTTTTGTCCGTTTATTGCTTTTGGCTTTGCTTTTGTTTTGCTGTTTTCACTGCTGCCGGATTTCAACTTGAAGTATTTTAGCCATTTGCTGGTCAGCCATCATCAGTCAGAAGGCTGAGAACAAAAAAAACAGACAGAGACAAAGTCTCGCAAGGATTTTTCTTAGCTTAACTTGTGGTCATGGATGTGGGCATCGTAGTAGAGTGGCCCGCACACTTGGATTTAACATTTAACAATTGAAGTTGCATTCATTTTGTTAAGATTTTTTGTTGTTTTATTACGTTCTTTTGTTCTTTTTCGTTTCACATTTTCCACCGTTTTCTTCGACTTGTGCATAAATGAAAAATGTAAAGTTTTTCCCCTTGTTTGCATTGCCTCACAAAGTTTTGTGTGCACGTTTATTAAATTTATATTTTGATGTACACAAGCAAGCAAATAAAACAAAATACTTGCCTAACCCAAGGCGCCATTTGATTTGGAAAACAGTTTGAGACTTTTTTGTAAGACCTACCAGCAAATACTTCAAAATTAGGCAAATAAAGGCTACTCAGACCCATTCAACTTGTCCTTAAAGTGGCGAAGCTGATAAAAAGTTTTCTTCATCATCTAGTTTACACCCTTAATATGAGAAAAGTTTTCATGTCAATTGATATGTAATATCGGCATTTTTTTTCCATTTTTCACTTCATGTTTTCATCGCTTATTAACATAGCAGGAGGGGGCGGGTAAAATTGAAAATAGACTTGATCTGCCTGCAAGTTTAAGAAGCATTTGTCTCATAATGCCAAACCTCTATCTCTTACCATCTATGAGATCTGTTTGTTCATCCGGACGGAGGGACGGACAGACACACTGACAGACGGAGTATAACGAGAGCGTAAGTTAAAGTCGGCTCTAACCGACTTCGATATACCCGTTTCTCATGAAAAGTAATGTTTAACAGCGTTCCGGACTTCCTGAGGGTGATCATCCGTAAAAATTTCAGAGACTATAGTTATTTCTAAGATTTTGTATTGTGAGGACGGTTAGCTGATTTGGAGTTGCCAAAATCGTAAATCTTGAGCGTAAAAGAAAAAAATTTAAAAATTTATAAGGGACGATGATAGAGTATTTTTGTAGCTGGATAATATGAAAACCAAAAAAATTGACCATATTAAATGAACCAACGTTTTTCGGATTCTTTATTAAATTAAAAGCTGCTACTAACTTGCATGCTGCTGCTGGTTTGCCTCAATGAATTTGTTATTCCGAAAAACAACGAATTAATCAAACTTATATTTATTACAGTAAAACTTTAACTTACTCTGGGGTGACTCGAACCCGGTTCCATTGGACCGAAAACACGATGGGACTGACGTTTTAGACAATTGTGCGACGCCGCGCAACTCAAGCCAAAGGAAAAGCATTCACCCATAAATGATTGCTTGTAATTCTCAAGTTTTTATTTTCACTCTGCCAATATATTGTAAATGGTGGCCGTCTGTAACCCAGCGGTTAGTGTACTGGACTACTGGGCGGGAGGTCGTGGGATCGATCCCGCCTCTGAACATCTAATAACAAAAGTTTTTTTCTTTCTTTAGAAAAATAGCTTTTACACATACGGTCACCTTCACCAGCTATTGGCGCCAGCTGTGAAGTTATCTAGCCACTGAGCAAATTCTCAAACTTTGCCGTTCGATTCGGCGTTAAACTGTAGCTCCCTTTCTCTTGTGCGAAAAATTTAAAGCACACACGCCAAGAGATTGAGAGAAGCTTGACTTGGCCCCGTTGGAGGAGCTTTCTTTACATTTACATACAAATAGGGCAATTGAAATTGATACCACATTTCGCCAATTTATTCTTTGTATGTTAAAAATTCGATACCTTATGTGTTTTGTTTAGCACCAAACTCTCTACTCAAACTATAGCCAAACTCACTTTTAGACGAGAACTGGCAAATGTTTGCAGTCATATATCACTTTCGCTCAAAATTCGCTTGAAATTGATTTCGTCCTGCCACAAAGCTTGTGTTTGTGTAATTTGAACATCGCACACTCTTAAGTCGGCTATTGACTTAAATAAGCCCCTAAAATGCATTTAAAAGGGCAGTTTCCACGGTTCGCGAAAAATTTCTCGTGGAAAAGTTGATATTCCGCAGATTCTAAGCAGAGTCTGTTAAGCCGCTGCTGTTAACATGATAATACATTTTTTTCAATCGATTAACGTTTCAAAGAAACCTTGTGTTTGTTTTAGCACTGTTAAATGAGCCTGCAAACTTACAAACAACACCTTATACATCATATTTTGTGTGCTATTTTATTACATTATTATTATTAAATTAAATGAATATCACATTAATTGTTCTTCTCATTATGCCATTTACAATCTGCAGTATGAGCGCAGTTGCCTTCCAATTGAACGTCGGTAATTGCCTCATCTTTCCATTTTCTTTGTAAATCTTCCATGAAACGCGGTTCATATTGTCATCATATTGATGTTGTTGTTGTTGTTCCTCTGGCCCGCACAAATTAGAGTCAAATCCTATTTTCTTTGCGTCTCCACAAAAAAGGGGCGTTAACTGCACTTAAAGCTACGTTATTTTTTAACAGAACGTAGTGGCAAACGCAAGCTTATTTCCCGATTAGTGGAAACCGAATGTGAAACGGCGACACGAATAAATTACGCAGCAGTTTTTTTTA
Organism: Lordiphosa stackelbergi; assembly: GCA_018904235.1. Taxonomy (NCBI): domain Eukaryota; kingdom Metazoa; phylum Arthropoda; class Insecta; order Diptera; family Drosophilidae; genus Lordiphosa; species Lordiphosa stackelbergi. The sequence goes on from JAEIFU010002375.1 coordinate 42,179, forward strand.
TATGGAGTTTTTCATTTCGCGGCCATTTCGCGAGCCGTCGGAAACCGCCCTTAAAAAAAAAAAACCTTATTGATTCATAAAGGGTGTTCAATTTGTGAACAATCTACAACAACAAAATATAACTTTTAGCATATTATGTTTATTAAATTGGAATTTTAATAAATCGCTAGTTAAATTTGTCATTCACTGCAACTTATCAAATCGCTAGATTTCCAGAGGTGCCACCTTTTTAACAGTAAATTTCGAAATTAATCAAATTTAGTTTTAGCGATTTTGTGTTAAATCAAAGATACAAAAAATTGGATTAATTAGCAATAATTTTTGTTAATCTTTTTGCTTATTTGTTGTGCAATTTTTAATCGATTTGTCAATTTGAGTTCAACAAAGTGGCAGCGCCAAAGCCACAATTATGAAGAAAAACTGCCAAATTTGTAGAACATTTTCTTATTCCTTCGAATCTACACCATAAATTTGTAGAAAAAAAGTTGTGCAAGGGGCCATCTCCGCAACGCGTGCTCCAAATTACATGCATCTTCTTCAACAAGCCAGAGTATGTGGTATGGTTTTTATAAAAAAATTAAACTTTACATAATTATATAATTTTGGGACAAAAATGTGTTTTTGAACTCCTAATTCTGTAGAACGGATCTATTTATGATAGACAAATTAAATTTTAAACTCATTAAGTAAGCAGTGAAGCGCGCGGGTCTACTAGTTGTTTATAATTTCAATAAATTAAAGCATCGAACAAATGTCAAGAGCGAAATTATTTTGGCTTTAATAGAAGCATAAGGACTAAGCCCGGAATTTTACAGTGGGCAAAAGGGTAAATGTGGCAGCAGAATGGAATAAAATGACCTTGAATCTGCTTAACCTTTCCTCCGATTGATTGAATTGAATAATTTTTGAATACAATTTTGTTTATGCGGATCCAAGTCGGCTTCACCTCTAGCGTCTCCTTACGTATTTGCATTCTTCATAAATCGTCGATTGCCTTCTGACGTGCGGGAGTCTTTTATTTAGTAAAGCAATTTTTAAGCTTACATTTTCGAGCGATTGGACAAATCGTTAGTGAATTTCATGAAGATATTTCCATTTAATTGGTTTTATTATACATGTAGATGTGGATTTTAAAATAACATGGAATAAAATGGATATTAAAAAACTTAATGAACTTCAATCGAGACCCCAAAGCTTTGGTTAATTGTACAGATGCCTGAAAATTGGGAACATTTCCTATAGTGCAAAGATATAAAGAGTCCAAAAGGATTGTGCAGATGTATGAATGTAACAGCCAGAAGAGCGCATCTTCGATTCTACCTATATATATCTGACTAACTAACTGGTGACTGTCACACAGCCTAAACCATAAGAGATATAAAGCTAAAATTGTTACAGTATTTATACCCGTTACTCGTAGAGTAAAAAGGGTATACTAAAGTCGTGCAAATGTTTGTAACAGGCAGAAGGAATCATTTCCGACCATATAAAGTATATATATTCTTGATCAGCATCAACAACCGAGACGATATAGACTTGTCCGTCTGTCCGTCCGTCCGTCTGTCCGTCTGTTTGTCTGTCTGTATGAACACCTAGATCTCAGAGATGGTAAGAGATAGAGGTTTGACATGTATGGGACAAATGCTTCTTTTATCTGCACGCAGATCAAGTTTGTTTCAAATTTTGGCCACGCCCCCTCCCGCCCCCGCAATTTGGAAAAAACGTTATATCTCCTACAGTTTTAAAGATAGACAATTCGTACCTTTAGATAGTTAGTAATTAGCAAAATGAATCGATTTGCCGAAGAAATGATAAAGATCGGATGAACGGTTCTCAAGTTATAAGCAAAAAAGTGAACCAAGCCCTCCCGCTACCACCCCTCCCACCCTAAAAAAAATGTTGCATACTTTTTGGATGGTCACACTAAGGAACACGCAGGAACACTGTTAAACATTTTTTTTCATGAGTAACGGGTATATCTAAGTTGGTAAGAGCAGACTTTAACTTACGCCTCGTTTTAAATCAGATTTTGTAAAATTCTGTCTGGAAATGTGGAAAATTCGCCAAAAACTGTTGTATAAAACATATTTGTTAATCATCCGATCAAGTTCGATCACATTTTTGAAGATCTAACCGGGGTAGAAAATGAGGTTCAAACTCAAAAAACACCGAGTACGGTATATTTTCGACATTATTTTTTTATTTATTTTATTTATTTATTTAGTCGACAAAAAAGGCTGTCAACTCAATAATACACATACATTAAAAAAGCCTTATTTACTAAGAAAGCCTAACAAAGAGAAGCTAACGAAATTACAGAATAACTAATAACGACTCTGACACGATGGGGAATTTTATTTGCCCGTCCGGCCAGCTATGCCCCGATTCACAGCCAATTGTAGTCAGAGAGTTATTAGAGCTACCAAAAACTTTAATGATATGGAGATAGAGAAGATGAAAAAAAAAAAAAAAAAAAAAGTTACAATTTAAAACAGTATAAAATACATGTCCTTCAAATTTTGGGAAATCTACGTCCAATATACGGAAAATGACCGGTGACTGTAGGCGTTAGGAAACTCTTTTGGTTTTCATCCGGTCAGGATTAAACTAATTTTCGAAAATCTATGTAAAAATTCAACAATGAATTACGGAATATAGGAGGTAAAGCTCCAAACTCATTTTTAAAGCTACGTTATGTAAGATCGACATAATCGAAACCGTAAAGGGATTTTTCTTTGACAAGAGGCTATCCATTAATACTCTACGTTGTTGTTTCATATATTTTTACATTATCTTTAAAAGAACAACGAATCATTCATCTAAGCTAACAGCTGTTAGCTTAACAGCATGCGCACTAACTGACATTTTTAGTACAAATAGAGAGAGCCACACACACACACAGAGAGAGCGCTCAGCTGTTTTTAGCTGGCGTTGCGTGCTTTGTCCTTGACAAGGTTTTGTTTGTTTCGACGTTTTTCAAATTTGCGCCACAGAGAGAGAGAGACGAGAGAGAACTTTGGTCATTT